>JASANA010012064.1:0-16107 GCA_030248095.1 Ptycholaimellus sp. GST1_10 | reverse complement strand
CTTGGTGCCAGTGTTGGAGGAGGAAGGGCAGGATGATGTTCTTGCTGGGGGCCGAGGAGCGGGTGGGGAAGTTTATATGCTGGCATGGTCTCGTCCACTGTTCTCCGGGTTTGATGTTGTTGTTGGGCTCGTCGGCGGGTAGGTGTGGGGGGGTGAACTCAGCATGGAGTTCTTCCATCCCCTGGATGTTTTCGAG
Source organism: Ptycholaimellus sp. GST1_10 (assembly GCA_030248095.1). Lineage (NCBI taxonomy): Eukaryota > Metazoa > Nematoda > Chromadorea > Chromadorida > Chromadoridae > Ptycholaimellus > Ptycholaimellus sp. GST1_10. Next base: position 15,911 of record JASANA010012064.1, on the reverse strand, counting down.
GAAGGGCTGGGGCAGGGCTTGGCAGGGTGGGTGATTGTTGTCGGGGATTCAGAGGTTGCGGAGGGCTTCATTTTAGATGAGGTCACATCTGGGAATAAGACGACATCCCTCCTGTGGAGGCAGGAGCTGATGAAGTCAATGTTCTCGGGATGGTCGACTCCCTGGAGAACAAGTAGAAGCGGGAGGCCTTGGTACGTCAACTGGTGGTTGGCAGTGCAGATTCTGCACTTGTAGACGGCGTTGGAGACATCCAGGAGCTGCAGAGCCACGTCACGTTGCTCCACCTAGTAGTCGGACATGAGACTGAATTCCCAGGAGTCCATCGCACAGGTGTAGCACGTGTTGAGGTTGCATGAGATGCAGTGAACTGGTGCCGTGGCGTGGGCAGTCATCGGACCGCGACACTGCTTGCACTTGTTCACTTTGGCAAAAGCCATGTTAATGCACGTGGTCAGGAGCTAGCTAATGCTTGGCTGCTGCAGATGAGAGGAAATCATCAGCTTGCACAACTAAATTTTTGCGCCTGGGGGGTCAGGGGAAAAGATAGGGAAAACTCAGTCAGGGACGATTGGTCTTAACTAAAGATGAAAGGAATCGATATTTGCATGGACGTAGCTGAGACCACCATACTGTGTAACATAGTGGTACTGAGGTGGACCTACCGTGGGGTGGGTGATTTATTCGTACCCCAAATACAATCAACTATAATTCCAGAGATACTCAATATTTTTTGACGAAAATTTAACAGACGTTGCCCCTTAATGTCCGTTAGATTGTGCTAAATTTTTGTGGCAAATGAACTATCTGTTGCGGATTTATGACAAGTTTTCTAACTGAAGTGCCTGCCCACCCGCGAAGGTATGGCAGTGCAAATCCACTGGGATGTCAAGAAGACCCTCGAGTACCCGAAAAGCGACAGGCACCAGGAAGAGAATGACACTCCATGCGTCAACCTCAAGACCATCCTCCCCGGTGACAAGGAAGTACCGCCCAGACATCCGCACAAGCCTGCCAACAGGGACCACTCCATGCACTGGAAGGACGGGACTCCCAAATGGGCCCAGTCTTGCCTCTGACGAAGCTATGATGAGGAGTTGGCAATGAAGGAAGAATGGATGAAGTGGCTTCAAGGCAGCTCCATCTCCTTGGCCCTCGACGCTGACAAATCGAGGCCCCAGGCTGATCAGGCTGACGAACAGAAGCTCAAACTTACCGCGCTCGGTCACCTTGCTCGCAAGGAACGGATAGAAGCAGTTCATCAACACCTCGGCGAGATCGAGCACTGGTACAACATCCACAACCCCGTCAAGGCCAAGATCCACTTCATCGTCGACAAGCTCAACAACATCATCAACGAGGCCGAGCTGAGAGAAGAGCAGAGGATATGCCTGCTGGAGAACCACCAGTACCAAGTCCTCAAGCAACTCTTCTACATGAACCCCACCATCGGACTGCAAGCCTACACCGGTTGCTCCGACATATCCACCTCCATCCAGGGTTCTGCCATCTACCTCGCCAAGTGCCTGGAAGCCCACGTAGCCCTCATCTACCCCTACCATCGCCTCCCCGGCTCACCACAGTGCTACCTCTTCCTCCCTGTGAAGCTCACCAGTGGAGAGATCCTGTTCCTCCTGGAGGGACCCAGATGAGATCTCACCTATCACGGCCCGAAGGTGGACTGCCACTTGGTCCAGCCCTGCATCTTTATGGACCCCGCGATGCCAGGTGAGAGTCTAGCACTCTTCCAGAACCTCACCGACCGATCCTTCGTCTCCGTCCTCCACAGCCCCTTCTTCATGTCCTTTGCCCCCAATATCTTTTACGAAGTGTCTGTCCTCTTCAACTCCTGTTCAATGTGAATGCCAAATCAACCAATTTTAAACTACACTGAATATTATTGTTAGTAGTTTAATTTAGTTTAGTGTGTTGCCCTTCTGCAATCTGGTCAGATATTCAATTTAGATCCGTACTTATTGTTAAATATTAGTAAGTTTAGTGCGGTGCCCTTCTGCAATCTGGTCATTTATTCAATTTGGAACTGCATGTATTTGGAATCATAGAATACAATCAATGTACATCAAACAAACAATGCCTATCAAACAATTTTAAACTACACTAAGTAATCTTGTTAGTAGTTTAATTTTGACGGAATCATGGAATACAATCAATGTGAATGCCAAATCAACCAATTTGAAATTACACTGAATATTCTTTTTAGTAGTTTAATTTTGATGGAATCAAAGAATACAATCAATGTGAATGCCAAATCAGACAATTTTAAACTACACTGAGTAATCTTGTTAGTAGTTTATTTTTGATGGAATCATAGAATACAAGCAATGTGAATGGTCAATCACGCCATGACCTTTTGGACCTCATTTTCTAAAAATTTTGTTGACAAAATTGAGAAACTGAGTACAATATCTTTTTACACCTAGAACAGCCATTAGATATCACAAATCCATTCCATACAATTCAGGAGGCTCAGGTTTCGGGAAAAAATTTGGTTTGTCATGCCGCGTGGCGCGATCGACCCGTTTAAAAGGAAAAAAATTCCAGACGCGATTGCGCAAGTGTTTGTTGATCTAGATCTGCCTTCAGATTGCAGGTCTGTGTGAGGAATGAGATCAAATCTCTGAAGTTGTGGCGCGTCTGGTTTTTGCCTATAATCTGCAGTGCGATCACGCCCGCGGCGTGTCCGGTTCCTACACCGGATGCGAAATTCATGCTGATTTCTGACATCGTTTTACATTGAAAGCCCGTCCTCAACCATTTTAAATGCTTTTCCCTTGCGGTTTGTTCCAAAACATTGTATGCCCATAGCCTGACACGTTAGAAATAGCCCCTGGAGTGGAACTTTGAACTGGAAAAAATTGCAGGCAGGTGTATAAGTGCAGTTTTTCGTTGATAAAGTAATAAATCACAAACTTTCATGTTTCAAGCTTTTAGTTGGTAGACACATTATTAATAACTATTATTAAACTTATTCTCCCTTTTTCAGCGATTTGGCTCCATTTGTTTGTTTGTGCATGATGTAATTTTCACTGCAATTCAAACATTAACGCTGGCCCTTTGTTCTAGAATTTATTCTAGCTGATTTCACTGGTCTCACTTGAATAATCACCGATGCTGATTACGTAAGGGACATTATTAGACACCTGATTGGGCACACGGAACTGGAGTGAAATTTTTTAACCTAGAATTGGTAGATTTGAAACCTAGATTTGGTCATTCAGTCAATTTGACCTGTTTTGTTGCTTGTTGTCTTTTTTAGTCAATTAACAATCAGATTATACCATTTTGCCCAAGAAACAACTCATCTAAGGTTTCTGACACTAATCACTTAAGAAGTTTATTATTAATTAATCATTCTTAATTTCACATCAAGCGCTAATATTAGAAAATCTGGATCCAGCCTCTTTCGAACTTCCGGACTTTGCAACCTCCCTCAGCACCTATGTGGTTTAAATTCGTTTTTATGTTTAATTTTATAAATTACAATTTAACAACAAAATAAATTTAAATATATTTGAAATAATTACGATTATTTTGACAGGATAACCCACACGCAAACTCTCTGTATCCTGAAGAGGCTCCGTTGGAAGCCGCAGACATCGACGCGGTGCAGCAACAGTTTCAGGATCTAGCCCCTCCCAACGCGCCCAGCTCCTCTGACTTGAATTCCCCATCCCCTCAGCAACAGATCCAGCAGGATACCACCCTTTCCTCTCAAAGCCCAGACTGTATGGACGTTTCCGAAGGCACCAATGAGGCGACTGACCATGAGGAATCCATCTAGGTTTTTTCGGCCTGTTGCTGTTGAATGTTAAATTGTTAAATATGTCTTGCATTTTTGCAAATTTATTATTGACATTTTTGCTCGCTTTGCCATGTTTCTTGTTTTTTGGTTTAGCGGTCTGTTAAATGTTGAATGTTGCTGTTGAATGTTAAATTGTTGAATATGTCTTGCATTTTTGTAAAATTATTATTGACATTTTGCTCACTTTGTCATGTTTCTTGTTTTTGACTAATAAAATCTTTTCAAAAATTGTTTTTGTTAAATTAGACTACTACCCTGGTTTAAAAACCAATCAAGAACTTTTTCTACTACTTTTTTTCAAACAGCTGAGGACTTTTCTCTTAAAATAAGCTTGGATTGTCAGGAAAAGGTAGTATCAGTGACAAAAATGTCTTGGCCGAAGAGCATCGAGGACTGGATAAAGGCTATGGACAAGAAATGTGAGTTGATGGAGCAAGAGAGCAGTTTGGACGCTATGGTGAGCACTTTGGCCACAGCCAAAACAGAGACAAAGCTGCATGCTGGTACTGCAGGACATGAGCTGGACGATTCCGGATTCGGAGGACACGGCTGTCGGAAAGAAGAAGCTGGAGGATGTCATCCAGCCGGTGCGCAAGCACCGCAAGCTGTCGCAGGGGCACAGGCCACTCTCTCTGTGACCAGAGCACCGGTCATCATCCATCATGCCGGAACCTGAGTCTGGTGGAGCTGCACGGTGACGGCGACAACTACAAACGCATAGACTACATCAGAGAGTGGCCAGGCAACCTTTCTGCAAGAACTCCTACTTGACGCCCCCCCCATCTGGACCAGACGCTGCCAAATGCAAATGCGAAAGGCGAGTTTCCCAATTTATTGCCAGTTCTTTGTGTTACCAAAAATGGAGTATCTTCAGAGGTCCGTGATCATCAAGGAACAAATCGTCCTCTGCGTGCAGCAAGGACTAGAGCTCATGGACAACCTTCAGGACCATATCAATCTGCCTCCCATCCCGGTATGCTCCTTTTCTATTTTACACTTTTGACCTCTTAGCAATTATTTATTATCAATCTAACTTATAAATAAGATATATTATATATTGAAAATTTGTTTTGGAAAAAAGGAATTACTTTGTGGGAGCCGTGAGTGCTCTTGCATTGCGAGTGAAACATGGCATGCCTTGGTGGCATGCAGACAGCCACTTCTAGCAGTCTATTACGACTGCTGTGAGTGCAAACGAAGTGCTGCCAGAGCGCTAATCCTGACCAGGACGATTAGCAAGTTAAATTTGCTTACCTGGTTCAGAAGTAGTAGATTGTGCATTCATTGATGGGGACGCTCATAGTACCAGCCCAAAGGTACCGGCAACCAATTCCTCACTGTATTTTGGAAATCCAGGAACCCGGCAAGCCGGCCTTTCATGCCTATTTAGTGGGCGGTTTTGCTTTACTATAAATGCTGAGATTGCCTACACAACCTTTTTGCTTTGAGCTTTATTTGAATCATGGACATATCAAGTACAATTTTAAAATGCGCACTTCAATATTGATAACTAGGCTTGATATCCGGTAAGATAATATATACGCAATAATTTGAAAAATCAATATCTAAAACGCTACCACATTGTGGCTAACTTAAGAACTAACCACAATTGTGGATCCAATTTGCACGCCATGCCACAGTGTGGCTAACTGAAGAACTAACCACATTTGTGGATCCAATTTGCACGACCTACCACATTGTGGCTAACTGAAGAACTAACCACAACTGTGGATACAATTTGCATGACCAACCACATTGTGGCTAACATAAGATCTAACCACAAGTGTGGATCCAATTTGCACGACCTACCACATTGTGGCTAACTGAAGAACTAACCACAATTGTGGATTCAATTTGAACGATCTGCCACATTGTGGCTAACTTAAGAACTAAACACAATTGTGAATCCAATTTGCATGACCTACCACATTGTGGCTAACTGAAGAACTAACCACAAGTGTGGATCCAATTTGCGCGAGCTACCACCTTGTGGCTAACTTAAGAACTAACCACAATTGTGGATCCAATCTGCACGACCTACCACAATGTGGCTAACTTAAAAACTAACCACAATTGCGGATCCAATTTGAATGACCTACCACATTCTGGCTAACCGAAGAACTAACCACAACTGTGGATCCAATTTGCACGACCTACCACAGTGTGACTAACTTAAGAACTAACCACAATTGTGGATCCAATTTGCACAACCTGTCACATTGTGGCTAATTGCTGAACTAACCACAATTGTGGATCCAATTTGCACCCCTACCACATTCTGGCTAACTTAAGAACTAACCACAATTGTGGATCCAATTCGCACGACCTAGCACACTGTGGCTAACTGAAACTGTGGATCCAATTTGCACGACCAACCACATTGTGGCTAACTTAAGAACTAACCACAAGTGTGGATCCAATTTGCACAAGCTACCACATTGTGGCTAACTTAAGAACTAACCACAATTGTGGATGCCATTTCCACGCCATACCACAGTATAGCTAACTGAAGAACTAATCACAATTGTGGATCCCATTTACACACCATACCACAGTGTGGCTAACTGAAGAACTAACCACATTTGTGGATCCAATTTGCATGATCTGCCACTGTGGCTAACTGAAGAAATAACTGCAATTGTGGATCCAATTTGCATGACCTACCACAGTGTGAATAACTTAAGAACTAACCACAATTGTGGATCCCATTTGCACGACCTACCACAGTGTGGCTAACTGAAGAATTAACCACAACTGTGGACCCAATTTGCATGACCTACCACATTGTGTCTAACGTAAGAACTAACCACAATTGTGGATCCAATTTGCACGATCTACCACATTGTGGCTAACTTTTGAACTAACCAAAATTGTTGATCCAATTTGCACGACCTACCACATTCTGGCTAACTGAAGAACTAATCACAACTGTAGACCCAATTTACACGACCTATCACAGTGTGGCTAACTAAAGGACTAACCACAATTGTGGATCCAATTTGCACGCCATACCACAGTGTGGCTAACTGAAGAACTAACCACATTTGTGGATCCAATTTGCACGACCTACCACATTGTGGCTAACTGAAGAACTAACCACAACTGTGGATACAATTTGCATGACCAACCACATTGTGGCTAACTTAAGATCTAACCACAAGTGTGGATCCAATTTGCCGACCTACCACATTGTGGCTAACTGAAGGACTAACCACAATTGTGGATCCAATTTGAACGATCTGCCACATTGTGGCTAACTTAAGAACTAAACACAATTGTGAATCCAATTTGCATGACCTACCACATTGTGGCTAACTGAAGAACTAACCACAAGTGTGGATCCAATTTGCGCGAGCTACCACATTGTGGCTAACTTAAGAACTAACCACAATTGTGGATCCAATTTGCACGCCATACCACAGTGTGGCTAACTGAAGAACTAACAACAATTGTGGATCCAATTTGCACGACCTACCACAGTGTGGCTAACTGAAGTACTAACGACAATTGTGGATCTAATTTGCACGACCTACCACATTGTGGCTAACTGAAGAACTAACCACAATTGTGGATCCCATTTCCACGACCTACCACAGTGTGAATAACTTAAGAACTAATGACAATTGTGGATCCAATTTGCACGACCTACCACATTGTGGCTAACTGACGAACTAACCACAATTGTGGATCCAATTTGCACGACCTACCACATTGTGGCTAACTGAAGAACTAACCACAAGTTTGGATCCAATTTGCACAAGCTACCACATTGTGGCTAACTTAAGAACTAACCACAATTGTGGATCCAATTCGCACGACCTAGCACATTGTGGCTAACAGAAACTGTGGATCCAATTTGCACAACCAACCACATTGTGGCTAACTTAAGAACTAACCACAAGTGTGGATCCAATTTGCACGAGCTACCACATTGTGGCTAACTTAAGAACTAACCACAATTGTGGATCCCATTTCCACGCCATACCACAGTGTGGCTAACTGAAGAACCAACCGCAATTGTGGATCCAATTTGCACGCCATACCACATTGTGGCTAACTGAAGAACTAACCACAATTGTGGATCCAATTTGCATGATCTGCCACTGTGGCTAACTGAAGAAATAACTGCAATTGTGGATCCAATTTGCATGACCTACCACAGTGTGAATAACTTAAGAACTAACCACAATTGTGGATCCCATTTGCACGACCTACCACAGTGTGGCTAACTGAAGAATTAACCACAACTGTGGACCCAATTTGCATGACCTACCACATTGTGTCTAACGTAAGAACTAACCACAATTGTGGATCCAATTAGCACGATCTACCACATTGTGGCTAACTTTTGGACTAACCAAAATTGTTGATCCAATTTGCACGACCTACCACATTCTGGCTAACTGAAGAACTAATCACAACTGTAGACCCAATTTACACGACCTATCACAGTGTGGCTAACTAAAGGGCTAACCACAATTGTGGATCCAATTTGCACGACCTACAACAATGTGGCTAACTTAAAAACTAACCAAAATTGTGGATCCAATTTGCATGACCTACCACATTCTGGCTAACTGAAGAACAAACACCAATTGTGGATCCTATTTCACGACCTACCACATTTTGGCTAACTGAAGAACCGACCACAATTGTGGATCCAATTTGCACGACCTACCAGTGTGGCTAACTGAAGAACAAACCACAACTGTGGATCCAATCTGCACAACCTACCACATTGTGGCTAATTGAAGAACTAACCACAGTTGTGGATCCAATTTGCATGACCTACCACATTGTGGCTAACTTAAAAACTAACCACAATTGTGGATCCAATCTGCACGACCTACCACAATGTGGCTAACTTAAAAACTAACCTTAATTGTGGATCCAATTTGAATGACCTACCACATTCTGGCTAACCGAAGAACTAACCACAACTGTGGATCCAATTTGCCCGACCTAACACAGTGTGACTAACTTACGAACTAACCACAATTGTGGATCCAATTTGCACAACCTGTCACATTGTGGCTAACTGAAGGACTAACAACAATTGTGGATCCAATTTGCACCCCTACCACATTCTGGCTAACTTAAGAACTAACCACAATTGTGCATCCAATTTGCACGACCTACCACACTGTGGCTAACTGAAGAACTAACCACAATTGTGGATCCAATGTGCGCGACCTACCATACTATTGCTAACTGAAGAACTAACCATAATTGTGGATCCGATCTGCACGACTTGACACACTGTGAATAAATGAAGAACTAACCACAATTGTAGATAAAATTTGCAAGACCTACCATATTATGGCTAACTGAAGAACCAGCCACAAATGTGGATCCAATCTGCATGACCTACCTCATTGTGGCTAACTTAACAAGTATATGGCGCAAAGTGCAATAGGTGACCGCGGAGCACTTAGTTCTGTGGTTTCTCCACCATTTTCAAAAGTAAGCACATATTTGGAGTCGTCATATATGACTTGTGAACAAAAAAACTCAAGTGTTCTGTTCAATTATCAGCCGTTCATCTGCTACTAATTATTGATTCTATTGTCATGCATGAAAGTTTGTCACTCAAGAGGGCAAGTCTGTGGTTTCTCAACCATTTTCAAAAGTAAGCACAGATTTGGAATCTTTATATACGACTTGTGAACAAAAAAACTCAAGTGTTCTGTTCAATTATCAGCCGTTCAGCTGCTACTAATTATTGATTCTATTGTCATGCATGAAAGTTTGTCACTCAAGAGGGCAAGTCTGTGGTTTCTCAACCATTTTCAAAAGTAAGCACAGGTTTGGAATCGTTATATACGACTTGTGAACAAAAAAACTCAAGTGTTCTGTTCAATTATCAGCCGTTCAGATGCTACTGGTTATTGATGCTATTGTCATGCATGAAAGTTTGTCACTCAAGAGGGCAAGTCTGTGGTTTCTCAACCATTTTCAAAAGTAAGCACAGATTTGGAATCTTTATATACGACTTGTGAACAAAAAAACTCAAGTTGTCTGTGCAATTCTCAAGATTACAGGTGCTACAGTGCAAAAACTGTATATTGCCATGTTTAAACCTTTCTACCCAAAATAAGTAATGTTTCGAATGCTCGGAAACCGGTTCCACCCCTCCAGATCTTCCTAAAATAGCATTAGCTTTCAAGAAAAAAAAAGTTTGTCAAAATCCGTTGAGAATTCGCCCGTTCCCAGCATTTCCAGAAACATATACATACATATATATGAGGACAAAAGTTGAGTAACCTCTATAGACCGCGGAGCGATAACCTCTAAGAAATAACCACAATTGTAGATCCAATTTGCATGACCTACTACAATGTGAATAACTTAAGAACTAACCACAATTGCGGATCCAATTAGCACGACCTTCCACAGTGTGGCTAACTTAAGAACTAATCACAATTGTGGATCCAATTTGCATGACCTACCACAGTGTGAATAACTTAAGAACTTACCAAAAATTGTAGATATAATTTGCATGTCCAACCACATTGTAGCTAACTGAAGAACTAACCACAACTGTGGATCCAATTTGCACGACCAACCACATTGTAGCTAACTTAAGATCTAACCACAAGTGTGGATCAAATTTGCATGACCTAACACAGTGTAGCTAACTTAAGAACTAACCACAATTGTGGATCCCATTTCCACGCCATACCACAGTGTGGCTAACTTAAGAACTAACCACAATTGTGGATCTAATTTGCACAGCATACCACAGTGTGGCTAACTGAAGAATTAACCACATTTGTGGATCCAATTTGCACGACCTACTACAGTGTGGCTAACTGAAGAAATAACCACCACTGTGGATCCAATTTGCATGACCAACCACATTGTGGCTAACTTAAGATCTAACCACAAGTGTGGATCAAATTTGCACGACCTACCACAGTGTGGCTAACTTAAGAACTAACCACAATTGTGGATTCAATTTGCACGCCATACCACAGTTTGTGCGCTGCTTCAGCGTCATAATGGACTTTGGTCGTCTGGACCTTATCTTTTCCTATTTAGCCGCCTCCTTTCTGCTTCGCCCGTCAGTGTGTGAGTATGTCCAATTGTTATATGTAGTAAAGAAACGGAATGTGTGCGGGATCTGGCAGACACGATGCTTAAGCCTTCCAACATGCTCAGCTTCAGCTTCACACACTAGCTCACCGTCCATCGCTTTGGCGACATTGTACAGCCCACCACCTTCCACAGCGGCATTGTTACAGACTACGCTTTTCCTCTCCCTCCCATCCTGGAGTGGATTAGGGCAGCACTTGGTAGCAGTTCGTTGGGTTCTGGCTTTTCAGCTAGTGCCCCTGCAATCAACCTCACTGACAGCAGCTTTGGCTGCAGCTTCCGCGCCAAGTCAACACCAGCCTGCTCTCCAGCCAGGATGAAAGGAGTGCACGCCTTTCATCTTGTTTTCGGTTTCCGAACGGATTCTGGAGAGGACAGCTATGAGCGCTCGAGATTGACTTTCCTGTACCTGCAGTTGGCCTTGCTGCCAATCTGCCTCAGCTAGTACTCATCGCTTCAACTTTCAACATGGGAGCAGTGATCTGCATTCAAAAATCTTTCGGTGTTTTTTCGCTTTCACAGTTCAGTTTGACTGCGACCCCAGCTTGTTTACTGCAAAGGCAGGCATTGATGCTGTAAGCGTCAATCAACAGCCTGCAGTGAGCAAAGCTTATCAGGCCTAGGCTGCAGTGAGCCTAGGGCCCTTGCCTGCCTCCGCTCTCTTGTCCCCGCCCCCTGCAGGAGGCACTGATTGCAACAATCCTCTTCTCAGTATACAGTGACGGCTGCGCTGGGTCCAGGGGTTGCAAGGTAAACAGGTCGACGGACCTGCCCCTTGCCTACAGAGCTGGAGAAGAGCGATAGCAGCGCCTGTGCGCTTGAGCTACTGCTACTTCGTGGGGACATGCGCCTGATAACGGGCACATGGACGGCCATTCCTCAAAGATCCCCCCCACAACTCAACAGTTGCAAGAGCTTATTGTGTAACTCAAACAAACATGACCTAGGGCGGGCCCTGCTTGAGGCCCTTAATCAGCTCCCACACGCTCCCATATAAGGGGCCTGCGGTGGCCAGTCTCTCACTTGCTCTCTCTCTCTCTCGCTCGCTCTCTCTCACACAGCACAGCTACTCCTTCTACACTTCGTTCTCTGCATCATGCGCACCATGTGTCCTTCCACTTCCCCCTCCAAGGCCTCCAAGGTTCCCCGGTCGCCATCTGGCATGGTGAAGGCCACCAAGTCTAAGAAGAAGGTGGTGAAGAAGCCGATGATGCCGGACTTCACGGTGGAGGTGGTGGAGGAGCGGAAGAAGCCTGCGCCCAACCCTGGCTCCGAGTCCGAGTCCTCCCTCAGCTCTGCGTCCTCCGGCAAAGTCCACCCTCCCCTCTCTCCTCGCCCTCTCTTTCCTCACGATCTTCGTGACTTCAACACTTGGCTGTATGGGCAGCAAGTGGGAGGGGAGTAGATGAGTGAGGAAATGCTCTGGAAGCAGTGGAAGCGGCCTTGAAGGAGACCAAAAGAGAGGCCGTCCTGACGCCCGGAGGCAACCTCCACGAGTCCAGAGAGGAGGAGGAGGCAGAAGGCGCGGAGGAGACGGGTGGCGAAGAGGACCTGGACACATCCTTGGAGGAGGGGTTGCTTATCGTCATCGACAAACACGCGGAGGCCCAGGTGGTTCCAGAGGAAGCCCCTCCGATCCTAGGTGCAGAGGTCACCATCAGCACGGACCACAATGACAAGGCCTACAACCCCGCTGAGCCCCTCTCTCCCATCACCCCAGCCGAGGCCTCTCCTCAGCGACTCTCTCCGGCCCCTGGTTCCCCGGCGGCAATGCCGCCCCCTCTACTACGCCCTGCTTCTTTGCCCCTTTCTAAGGGCGCCCTGAAGGAGGTGTCTACGCCGGCGGCCAATGGAGGAGAGTGGAGGAAGGCGCAGCCGGAGCGTCGCGCCCCCCTCCCCCTTCTTTCCCCCTCCCCCGCCCCCAAAGGCAGTCTCCCCTCCCCTTCCCCCGCCCCCCCCCCTCCGACGGCCCTGGAGCGCCGGGCAGACCGTGCTCTGGAGAGCATCCCTCCGCCCCCACCGCCCGCCCCCCAAGAGGCTAAGGCCGCCTCCGCACCGGCAGCAGCAGGAGAAGGAAGAGGAGAAGGAGGAGCCCTTCCCACCCCCACTCGTGGACAAAGTCTCCAGCATCGTTCGGGTAGGCATCTGTCTGAGCCGTCTGAGCGCATGTAGGCAGGAGGGTGTGAAGATGCACAGCCTCCCCAAGTGGGTGCCAGAAAGAAATCTGGCAAGTAGGGAAGGGCAGGAAGACCTTGAAGAGAGGTTGATGAATGCAGAGGAGGTGCGCCGACGCTGCGTGGACATCATCGCCAGCTTCCAGCACATGCTGCGGGATGCTGAAGAGGAGAGGGACCTCTTGAAGAAGGAGGTACAGGACATGCGAGAGGTCTACGAGATGAATGAAAGGCTCCGCGACTACAACTGGGACCTTGGCAAGGACCTTGAAGGCACTTGAAGACGCATTTCCAACCTTTACAAGAGTCTGAAGACGCCGCAGGGTCACCCCTTCAGTTTGCAGGTTTTGGAGCTGACAGCCCAGAACCAGCAGCTGACGCAGGAGGTGGCCCACCTCCAACGCCTCCTCTCTGGCACCGTCAACCAATAGCAGCGCCTTATGTAGTTGGAGGTGGAGTTGGCGACGAGGGAGGCAACCCAGCTCTCCCACCAGCAACACCTGGACATCATCAAGGAGCTGGACACCAACATCGCCCACCGGAAGGCCCTCTTGGAGATCTACAAACATGTCACCCTGATCAACCAGAAGTTCGTGGGTCTCCCTCCCTTCCACTTCCACACCTCCACCACTGACCACACTGTCAATTGAGCCCTCCAACACCAGGCCTCTGCTGAGGCCAAGGCGGAGGATGCAACGGAGGAGGAAGGGAGGGAGGAGGCCAAGCCGAAGGTGGAAGAGGCGAGGGCGGTGAAGAAAGGCATGGAGGCTTGCGGCTCCAGCCACTACGCAGAGATCTCCATCGCCGCCAATGTCGCCACCAAAGAAGTCAAGACCACCAACTTCACCCTTCACAGCAGGGCGGGAAAGGCCTCCCCAAAAGGCCGCCCTCCCAGCCCTCATCCTCAGCCACAGCTCAGCTGGAAGGTGGACGGACTGAGGCCAGAGGATGTGTGGTCGGGGCCAGCACCTTCTACGCTCCCCCCTCCTTCCTTCACCCCAAACCTCCCCTTCCTTAGCACTCGGAATGCTCTGTTGGAGCGCCTGCAGTCCTTTGCCCGCCAGTAGTGCTGCCTAGTGTAGTTGCCAGTCTGCTGGTCTAGAAAATATAGCCTCATATTTGCTGCTTCCTCACAAATCAGCAATCGACATGAAGCTTATCGTCGCAATTCATGGACTAACAAGTCATCTCAATCAGGCAAAACCCTAAGAGAGTAAAGAAGAAGAAAGAGAGAGAGAGAGAGAGAGAGAGAGAGAGAGAGAGAGAGAGAGAGGAGAGAGAGAGAGAGAGAGAGAGAGAGAGAGAGAGAGAGAGAGAGCCCCCAAACTTCCCAATCGCAGAGAGGATTGAGAGACTGAGCCTGAGCTGTAGGCGTGTTAGGACATGCGTTCCTTCCACACTGCCATTTTTGCTAAGAAATGACCATTTGAGCAGAAATGCAGAGCACAGAAGAGCTCAAGTGCGGAAGATGCGGAAAGCCAATTCCCAGCGAATTGGTCGTCCAGTGCAGGGACTGCATGCAGCCCTTGTGGGCACCCTGTACAATGGATGAAGCTACCGATGACCTCTTAGGAGACCGCGCAGCTGGTATGGAGCGCTTCAACGCCACTCTTGTGCGGCAAGGCGCCCATTACTGCTGTCGCCAGTGCACCCAGCAAGAAGGCTACACCTGGCAGAAACTGATGGTTCAGCTTGTCGTTCAGGGCACCTTTGAACCCTCCACCATCGCCAGCTACTGCGAAGCAGCAACCCAGGTCCTGGGATCTGAGCTGGCTAAAGGGCTGGAAAACCAGTGCCTCATCGCCTACCAGGAAATCACCTCCAAACTCTCTCCGGCCAGCCGAGAGCAGTCACCGGTGGCTGGAGGAGAAGCTACCCCTGGGAGGCAGGAGGGAGGAGGAAGTCTGCCTGAGCAAGGAGCGACAACTGGAGGCACCCTACTGGGGCCTCAATGGATGGAACCTTGGCGTCCCGCGCCTCCTATGGACTCGACAGAAGACTCTTCAGCCACACCGCAGGAGTCTCAGGACAAGGTGCTGGCCTACGAGGAGATCTTAGAGGAGTATGCGTGGGTGACGTTCGAGCTCTACCACTTGAGAGACTACCTGAACTCCCTGGACCCCGGGTCCGAGGAGCATCTCGAGGTCACCAGCCACATGGCTCGCCTAGTGGATAGAATCGATGCTTTGGAAGCTGTGTTGGATGAAGCAGGCAGAGTGGCCTTTGAGGTGGATGAAGCGTCGCTGTTTCATGGTGCAGGAGTGACACAGCCCTGCAGCCCTGAAGATCAACAGCTGGCTCTCCCTGCAACATCTCCTCCTCTTCCTCTGGAGGAGGGGCCGGAATCCATTGCCCTATGTCAAGAGAGGCAACGAGCAGTGGTTCCGCGCCCACTAGGCACTCTGGCCTCCAGCAGCCCAGCACCACCTCTCGCCGGCCTCCAAGGAGGCCAAGGGCAACATGACGGTGGACAAGCTCTGGTTCAGCATTCCCCTGGACAACTTGTACGCTCTCCGACGCCGCATGCAGGCCGCACAACGCCCCCAAGGACGGCCTACGGGAGCCCTCCGATTCACCCTCACAGCTCCCCTCCACACATGCAGCGCACATCGCTGGCCATCAGCTACCAGGAGGGGATTCGGAGGCCTCTAAGCCCTTTTCTTGCAGTGGTGCAGCGACAGTACGGGCAGGTGGCTCAGAGAGGCGAGATAGGAGTGTCCGTCCCCTTCCTGCCCAACCTCTGGCTGCCACCTCCACATCTCTTCTTGCCACCACCATCCTACAGTTATGGACCGCCTAGCCGCCCCTCCTCTCCTGCTTCT
>JASANA010012062.1:0-17565 GCA_030248095.1 Ptycholaimellus sp. GST1_10 | reverse complement strand
GTGCATCTACTTCGTTCAGTTACGTATTGCTATGCGCAAAATTTTTTTGTCTCAGAATCTTCATTTTTTAGCTCAGTAAATTACTTTTGATTTGTATCCATCTAACTGAGTGGTTTTTTAGCCAGTTTTGGGGTTTGAGCCTATAAACTTTGAAATAGTTTACTGCTATGCTATAACATAGGCCGTGTTGTAGCATTCACTAATGGTATGTAAAGCTTTATAGACTGAAACCCGAAAACAGTGGTTAAAAATATTTTATTATATTTTTGCCGGTTATTGAGCTGGCGCGAACGGAGCGTTAGCTAACTGTCAGCGCTAAGCCCCTCTTTTCGACCCAGGTGTACGTTTTCGGGGTTATTGCTAGATATTAATTTTGATAAGGCGGCTGCTCGTCACAGAAGGCTCAAATCGCTCTAATTCTTTCACCACTGGAAAGAGCAACATCGAATTGACTATAGTTTATCGTTTGAGTTTTGCACAAAACTTTTGATTTTAGGGTGAAAAACGCAAAAAACCATATGTCCGAACTCCTCCTCCTTCTCCTTCTTCTAATTCTGTTCAATTCGTTCAATCGTTCTAATTCTGTTTGCATTGTAAAGTACGTCATCCATACCGCGCTGAAATGAAATGCAATTGTTTTGAAGCAGATTCCACTAGTAGTAGATGTATTTCCATTAGATTTTTTACTCGAGATAATTTCAATTTTTGGAAAAATGAGAGCCACATTTGGCTTACCGATGGTACCATATATAATTCATTTTCAGATCGTTGTATACAAAAAGAAAAATGTCTTTCATCAACAGTCTCCGGTCTTCCTATCATTTTTATTGTCACTGCAAGAATACAAATCTTCAATGAGGACAATACGTTGTCTTATGTAACACGTTCAGTTACGTATTGCTAGGAGCGGGTGCAGCGATGCTCTCCTCTGCCTCCAACAGGCAGTCATCAAGGCAGGCAGTGGTCAAAGTGCAGTCCGAGTGGCAGTGGTCAGCGTGGATGTGAAGAGGGCCTTCGATTCTCTTGCCCACTCTGCCATCATTGCCACTCTCCAAAAGAGAGGAGCCCCGCCCCATCTCACCAACACCGTTGCCAGCTGGCTTGAAGGGAGAAGTTTCCGCGTAAGAGTCGGAGGTGAGAAATCCAGCAAGAAGGCTGCCTCATCCGGCGTTCCTCAGGGCAGTCTACTGGGCCCCAGCCTCTACAATGCCACCGTCAACTCTGCCCTTCAACTCCCCTACCACAGCGGCACCCACATCCAGGCCTACGCGGATGATACACTCCTTGTCCGGCCCATCAGTGAGGAGAGAGATGTCCGGTGCCTGGAGGAAGACCTGGAGAGACTGCAAGAACATCTTAATGTCCTTGGTCTTGAGTTGCATGCAGGGAAGACACAACTGCTGGTGGTGTCCCTCTCGCCTGCGAATCGTCATCTCCCAACTCCCCTGCTCTTCGCTGGCGCTGAGGTCTCTCCAGAGGCTACTCTCAAGTACCTGGGCGTCACCCACGACCAGCTGCTTAGCTTCAATGCCCACTGGAAGCGCACCTGTGGCATGGCAAGAGCAGCCCAAGCAGTCCTCCACCGACTTCTTGCAGGCCATCCACAAACCACCCGCCTCGCCATAGCCCAGAAAGTGGGTGGACTAATCCTCCACTCACTCGCCTGCTGCCCCCCATCAACCTCCGCAGCAGCAGAGAAGCTCCGCTCCACCTTCACCAGGCAGGCGCGTGTGGCCCTTCAAGACTGGGACTCCGAAAGCGCCATCGTCCTCTCCAAAGCCAATCTCCCAGGTTTCAGCTGGAGTCTTTTCCTGCACACCTTCCTCTTCACATGGCGTTGCCTTGTGCGGGGACGAGCCTATGGAAACTGGCTGAACGAAGACTCTCAGCCTCCCCCAAAACCCTGCCACCAGCACGCTACCCGCAGAGCGGTCCGGGCCACAGCTGAAGCAGAGGAAACGGCAGCAAGCCAGTGGAAAGTGGAAGAGCTGAGCACAGGCCGCGACCGTCTGGATCGTCTCCAGGCAGTCAGGCTCTGCCGACTCTGGAATAGGCTGCCCTGGAAGGAAGCAGGCTACTTCAATCCAAAAGAACAAGTCCAGACCGAAACAGCAGCCCGCCAAGCAGCAGAACAGCTCTTCAGCCACATCCCCAAATCCACCCTCAAATCCCTCACTTTTTGATTGCTTCTATGTTATGACCACACCGTGTGACGATGCCATACAGCTTTAATTGCTCGTGCAGATAAAAAAAAAAAAAAAAAAAAAATTAGTAGGGATATGCAGAAGTCAAGTGGTAGGTCATTCTGCCTATGTGCGGCATGATGCTTATAGTCCTTGATCTTTTGAATCTTTGGATTTTGATCAGCGGACTTTCCAAAACTGTATGAGCTTTAAATGCTGATCTCTGCTTTGATGTAGAATTCAATTCTGTTTCAGCAATAATTCATTGTGATTGTTTTGAATAGACACCAGTTATTGGATTGCATATTTTATGTTGTCAAGAAAAGTTTTGAATTGATGATTTCATATGCTGTGAAGGATTGAAAAGTCTGGCCGCACGAAGCGCGGCCCCCACTATTCATATTACTAGTATATATATATATATATATATATATATGTCTGTCCGGGGCCCGTACTCCGCCGTTTCAATCAAATGTGCTAATTTTTTGCATGAAGGTCCGCCTGAGTGGTATCTCTCAGGCCATTTTTTGCGATTGAAGTAATTTTTCGATTTTTGCCCAAAACTCACTTTTTAGATGTTTCAAAATACGAAAATTCATAAATCACTGGTTTTTCAGTCAAATTAGCTGAATTTTGGCAAGGTACGTCCGTCAAAGTAATTCTTGAAGCTGGCAAAAGGAGTTTTCGAAATATTTATCATACCTTGATTTATAAGCAAAAACCCAAAATCTTGATGTTTCAAAAATTCAAACATGCTATAAATCCATTGTTTTTCAATGAAATCAGCTTAATTTTTGGCAGGTACATCCATCAAAAGTAATATCTTAAAGCTGGCAAAAGAATTTATCTGAAATATTTTAATTTATCTTGATTTATTGACAAAAACCCAAAATCACAACATGCATAAATCCATTGTTTTTCAATGAAATCAGCTAATTTTTGGCAGGTAAGTATCAACCATGCGATTTAAAAAGTTTTGTAACGTAGCTAGTGGTTATTACTTGTACTGGAACAAAGGCCGCGCATCTTGGCCGATAGCCCATAGATCTTGTTCCATTTTGAATATTTTCTTTTTGTTATATTTTTTGAACAAGTTGTTGTATTTATTTTTTTAAATATTGACTAAAATTTTAATTAAGCATATAACCTACAAAATAAAATTTATATTTGTACCTTTTGTGCTATGTTAAAAGTGGAAGAAATATCTGGTACCATTGGCAGGCCAAATCTTGGACTCTTTTCTCCAAAATTTGCAATTACCTCGAGCAAAAAGTCAAGGAAATACATTTTCTACTAGTGGAATCTGCTGCGTCATCTGCATTTTGTTTTTGGGCGCGCATGGAAAGAGACACTGAACTGCGCGCCAAAAACAAAATGCAACTGTCCAAGCAGCAGATTCCACTAGTAGAAAATGTATTTCCTTGACTTTTTGCTCGAGGGAATTGCAAATTTTGGAGAAAAGAGTCCCAGATTTGGCCTGCCGATGGTACCAGATATACTATGATCAAGGCCATGCCCATCCAAATTCATCAAACTAATCAGCGCATTGCTTTTCCGTCTAGATTCATGTCTATTTCCTGGGCCTGAAAAAGGACCTACCTCCCTCCCATTAGCCATAGATAAATATATATTTCAGACTGAAGCTAAGTTCAAAACAATGTTTCGGTTTTTTGCTCTGATTGAGATTTGTAAAGAACTTCAACACTTATGAGAAGTACTTCTGTTAATTTTATTTGAGATTTCACATATTGAAAAACATTTTTTGCAAAAATAGGTATCAGCATCTCAACATCTCATGATTCATTTCTTCCTCAATATTAGGGGATCATAGGCCTGAGCAATATTAAAAACTAAAGTTAAACGGGTAAAGGTTTTAAAGGCAGTTAGAAATATATTTATGTAGAACTTTTAAAAATTCAACCTATTCCCTAGTCCCTGGATTATGTTAGCGGCTGTTTAGAGCACTCATAGGACGTCATTCCAGATTTTTACTGCGGGATTGCTTCAATTTATCCTTGCATATCGAAGAGGAGCATTGCTTGAGCTTTCAATTGTCCAATTGTTCCTGACGCCACGGGTACAATCGCTCTCACCTAAAGCAGACAACAATAAAAAAGTAAATACATCAAACGATAACGAATGACCAACGTATTTGTCAGGCCTGTTTCTTCCATTGTTGCTGCATTGCTTGCTCATGGCGAAGTATTTAAGGCAACACAAAGCCAGAGTGACCGAAGCTGCTGGTGCGATCAACAAAAACAGAATCCTTCAACTCGAAATGCTTCTGTTTATTCTGCTCGCTTTTCTCACAGGTGCCTTTGATGTTTCTGCTAGTTCTCCTAACTAGAATGTTTTTTTTGTAATTTTTCAAAAATTTTACACTGTAAGAGTCATGAGCTACGTTACATAACTAATTTTTCATTACTTCTATCATTAAGGTCTCTTTCTCAATTAGTCCCATGCAACAATCCCATAAGCTATGATTCCAAGTTCTAGCCTCTGTTGTCGGTATTCTTCTTTCCACCAAAAGCAGGGTCACCCCTTACTCTTCAACTGTTAGCCTATTCCAGTCGGCTGGGTAAAGGCTGATGGCAATTGCGAGCTGGAAAGCCTGGCCAACTGCTACGGGGACTACCAGGCAGCCACTGCGGAGGACCCCAACTACTGCTCCTCAGTCTTCCAACCTCTCGTCTCCCCTGACAGAGAGCCTAGTGCAGGCAGGTGTACGCGATGAATGAGTGCGTGGAGGAGGCTGGGCCGGGCTGCTTGCTGCCGGAGAGCTTTGCCCAGGCTCTGGACTTCAGTCTCCCAGACGCTGAGCAGATTGTCGAAGGCTTTGTGGAAGCGCTGGATGAGTGTGAGAACCCGCCTGAGCCAGGTAATTAGCCTTTTGGATGATTCGTGTTGGTGGAAAATATGTTTTGCAGTCTCCTAAGTGTTACACCGTGCTTCGAAAGTTCTTGGTTCCTGAAGGGAAGTGCTGCTGGCAAATATTGGTCTAAAGTCTTTTTATGCCCGAATGTGTCTTATTGATCGATAAATAAAAAAGCGAACGTTACAATTTAGGCATAAAACAAGAGGTCGAAATGGGAAGACGAATACTTTTTGTTAAAAGAACGAATTGGTGCATTTAAAATATTTACACACGCAAATTAGATTTTAAAAAAAAAGTATGCCTAAACGTGGGAAAAAGGCATTCAGAATAAAACCAAAAACCTTTTTTGAACATGACAATTTTTATGTTACATTGTTTTTTTTGCAAATTTTAGTTACTAAGAAGGCCCTAGTAATGAAAGTAATGAAAACTAAGGTGAACTCACTGTAATTTTAATCGTCTTTTAATTACCAAAATGAATGATTAAAAACTGCATCAATAATCCCAAAAATTAGGCGTTATTCGAGATATATATAAGGTGCTTTTGATGAATGAATTAATCAGTCCTTTACTAAGCTCAGGCAGTTTATTTCATTTGCATGCATTCTTCGTCAAATGAGCGAAATCAGTATCGATTGTGGAATATAAGGGCGATTGGTCGAATGCTGCTGCTGTGGATGTTCACTGAAGCTTTCGCTTGCGTCCCATTCGATCGTTGCTGATTGGGGGTGGCGGTGGCAATCGGGGCAGCTGAAAACATCACAAATGACTTCCTCTCTCGAAGAATGGCTAGCTGGAAGAAGAAGAAAATAGAATCTCAGAATAACCTTCTGGCTTTGCAAATGGCTGTGAGCCACGGCTGGTGTTCGGGCAGGCGTTTGATAGGAGGATGTGCTGGGACTGGCCGACGTTGTCCTTGCGCACTCCATGCTTTCGCGGTTCTTCGAGATGCTTAGGAGGGGCTGCTTGTCTTCCGAGGACTTGATAAGCTACTGGAAATGACTTGAAAGCTGCGGCCAAAGTGTCGACTTATCGCTTTTAGGATTGTATCTTAGATGCAATCTCATTGATTGATTATCTAATTTGATTTCTCAACTGAGTTGGCCAATTATTTGTGTACTGTGTTTCATAAATAATTTTAAGAGCGCTAACAATTTTGCCTCTTCTTGCAGAACCCTTAATTTTTCAATTTTGAGAATTATAAAAATAATTACCGTCTTGTTCCATGGTTAAACAATCATTGCCTAAACCTTGGTTAAGGACCATATAAAATTGCTTGACTCTTGAATTTGAAATATCCAGATGCGTTCATGGTGTACATGGCCTTTTTCTTAATTTCATGGCAATTAGACGATTTCGGTTGTAATTTGAATCATGGGCTGCTCTCATTAACAGGTTCCGCTCGCGCAATTAAAATCCAATATCCTTTGCTCGGCTTAAGATGATGAGATTGAAATGGCCAATGGAATAGGCGGCAGGTCTCATTCCATTCAGGCGCTCTGCAGCTCGCATCCTTTAAACAGGCCAACCAGCAGTCCTGCACCACATTCACCTCCACCCTGCAATAATATTTAATCTTGAAATAAACACAAAAAGTATGTTAAAATCAAGCAGTATAGGGCTTAAGTTGACGGCTGCTCGATGATTGGGGATTATTTTGCCAGACAGCCTCCATTTTGACTTCCGTGGCACTGAAAAATGATCATATTATCCTTAGCGTGATGAGTATATTTTAACGAGAATATTGGCATATGCAGCTGAAAGGTCTAATTCGATCTAGAGAGAAAAGCTTGTCGGACATAATGGATCCAGCCATATGTGATGCTGGCTCAGTTGATTTCAAAACCGAATATTCTGCCAAGTCTGCAATCCTTTGGTAGTGCTAGGTTTTCAGTAAATATTCCAAACTTAACCTTTCAACGATTCGTTCGTAAGTTGCCAGCGCCAAACATTTGTACTCGCTATCACACCCACCCAAACAAATTCAGACTGCAAGCCAAATTAATTTTTTAGATCCGAATGACAAATGTAAAAGGTACCTCTCCAATTCCCAGTTCATTCTTCAGGGCTGTTACTAATTGACTGGTAAATTCGCTGAGCAAGTTGCCACCACTTTTTTTGCAAGCCGCTTCAGCTTGGTCAAAGTTAAAGGCTCCAGGAAGCCGCATGTAGCAAAAGTGGCCATGGACAAAGCTTCGAGCATTTGCAATACATTCCTCTCCTCCTTCAATTTTAGTTCGTTAAAAAGAGTTCATTTCTCCCTTTTTTGGCGCCTGAACCTGATATTGCAGAGGCCACTGCTAAGCAGGAAAGTTGCACGGCTATCGCCAAAAGTCGCATGAATTCTGTCAATTGCATAGCAGGAAAAGGTTTCACGAGTCAAACGAACTTTTAAAAGAAATAAAAAACAATTGCACCGTTTTTAGCATTATATAAAGCTAAAAAAGGGGAGCTAATGATCAAAATGGTCTTCTTTCCAAGAGTTTTCTCAAGTATTTTGTCAAATTCCAACTTTCATACATTCAATCTGATTTGAGTCTTTCTTTAAAAACTGACCTTGTGTAAAGCAAGAGGTGGCCTGGATCAAAGACTAGACTAATAAAACCCATTTGCGGCATCAGGGTAAAAGAGCAATGAATGTGGCTAGACGCTTTGAAGGCTAGAGCTAACAAAATGCAAACGATTCAGAAGATTCTGTTTTATGGCCTTCTGCGGAATCATTGCGGAAAGCATGCAAAGGATTTGGACGCAAAAAACATCCAATTGCGGCATCAAGGTAAAAGGGCAATAAATGGGTCTAGACTCTTTAAACGATATAGCAAATTGCAGATGACTCAGAAGATTTTGCTTTATTGCCTTCTTCGGAATGATTGCGAAATCAGTTCTAGCTCATTGCCTTCCACCACAAATCTTCTGTTTGCCCCACAAGCTGTGATGGCAAGCAAAGGGCTTCTCCAATACCATAGGGAAGAAACTTACACTTGTTTATGCTTATATTCAGCCTGTAACTCGTTTCCTTGCCATTTTCCATCTTCACAAGCACCTACCTCTTTTAAAACATCAGCTAGTTCAAGCACTTGAATGCCTCAAGCAAACAGATTGCAACAACGCAATCAGAGCAACTGATGCAGAGGTGATGATACAGCCACAGGCTCATTAAAACTCTTTTCCATCGATGATAGAGAGGCTGCGGCCGTGTTTCTGCTCTTTTTTGTGGCCTTCGGTGCGGCAACGTCACCTTTCGTCCACCTACGGGGTAGCAACAGACCATGAGAGGCCTGGACATGTTGCGACAGCAGTCCTTGGGGTAGGCTGCGTTCTTCTCTATACAGAAGCATCTAGAAGCAGGGGGGGGGGATAATTGGAAAGGTGAGGAAAGGTGTGGATGATACTAGAATTATAGAGTCGTTTGCTCCCAAACTTGCATCCCGCTTCTTTCTAATCGTTTTCTTGTGCAATGATTGACTTGAACTTGACTTGATCTCGTTACATTTTGTGATATGATGGTCTTTAGAAATTGGTTATGAATTACGCAAATGATCACTCAGCACTTTCAGCATTTGCTAAGTCAATTTGCTTTGCTGTCTTTCAAAAAATGGAATTTGTTGGTAATTAATTATTTTGCATCAATTGCTTTTTAATGAGCGCCGCCATCGCGACGCGGCGGGATTGATAGGTTGCATCACTCTTGTCATATCATGTGCTTCAAATAATTCTGCCCTGCCCTTCACTAGTTTTTGGGGGGATAGTCAGTTGTTTAGAAACCAAGGATGAAGGAGTAGTCCACCTGCGGTCCTAAGAATCCTGCTTTTTCAATTGAGCTAAAAGCCTTTTATGCACATAATAACAATTCGTAATCTCTAAGCGCAGAGAAAAAAATCGACTTGAAATTATTTTGCGTTTTTGCAAGTTTGTTCAATAGACTAAGAAAAACGCAAAAATGTATATATCACTGACTAAACTGGAAAGAAATTCTGAAAGTTTATTTCTGTTAATGGATTGATTGAGCTGCTCTAGGCTAAAGAGCAAGCCAGCGCAGTAAAGTTGTTTCTAGAGTGAATATGGGTAAAAATAAATGCAAGAAATACTCACGAATTTCACCAGGATTAAGAAACCTGCACGCAAAGAATTCCAAGCAGAAACAGCTGCAATGACTCAAACATTCACTTGCGCGCAAACAACGCACCAGTGTGTGAAAAGGCCTCCGCATTGATGAAATTGACTATGACCATGAAAGCAAAACTTAGTTTTCAACCTGAATGATCACCTCTGATGGAAGCGAGGAGGAAGGATAAGCTAAATGGAGCTGCTCTAAGTCTTGTAAATACTCCTGCTCAGGTTCAATTCTGACGGTTTCTAAGGCTATGTGTGGAGGTGAGTAATTTCAAAATGGCTTGAAATCTAGGGGTAAGCTGAAATATAGGCTTCGGTTTCGGTTTCGGTTCGGTTTTGCACTTTCTCTCAGAAACAGCAACAGGAACATAAATTTGATCAAAAGTGTTTGAGAGAAGTGGAGAAAGGATTTGCCTCCCCTTACGGGTTTGGCAGACTCACATAGGAACGAAAAATCACAGGGGCTCATGAGGCAATTTTTTTGGCATGTAATCGGAATGTGGAAGGAGCAGTGAAAATCACATCATCCGACAACTGGTTCCAGTGGGGCACTACTCGGTTAGTGAAGTGTGAAAGGCTTCGTCGCTTAGATCTAGTGCCACCCTCGGCTGATGACCAGGATCCCCCCCAAGGCTTTTACCGGCCAACCAAGCCAGTTTTGGACCAACCAAGAGTTTTGCCCCCCCCCCCTAAGAGTTTTGCCCCCCCCCCCAATTTGCCTTGTATTCTTGAGGTTATCAACTATGCAGCGGGTCTGACTAAGCGCAAGATACAAACCTTGAAATATGACCATACGTACATTGATTACAGATTTGGGGGATACTTACGTGGGGGGATACTTCACAGGTGGGGGGGGGGGGGGGGGTAAAGCTTGCTTGGCCGGTAAAACCGTTGGGGGGGATCCTGGTCATGAGCCCCACCATCTGTCACTCAGCTAGGTGAAATATGCACTCTCAGTCATAGGACAATCCCCATTTTCCATTTGCTGATCACTAGATACTAGTAAAAAAGGATGCAGCTGGGTTTTTCAAAAGGAATAAAAATTGTTTTTAAAACAGCTCAAAGTAAAGGAGCCGTATAATGCAGCTTTTAGCGGGCTTTGACCGCCTGCTGCTTTAGGCAGGGGGCTAGAGCTTATCCAAGTTTCCAGGCATGAACGCTTCGCATAGCATGCAACTTCAGCAAATCGCATGGCATCCTATCCTATCATTTTCCAATTGAATCCAAACGGATCCTGACACATCATGGTATTTTCAAGAGCATTTTCCAGCGAAAAATGTGGTGCAAGGCTGGTTTTTGAGGTTCTCAAGCAGACGGCAGGCAACCTTGAGGTTACATGGAACAAATTGGGGCGATGCCGGACCTGGAAATATGCAGTTGCATCAGCGCCATTCTCTCCGGTCTTTGCCATCAACATCGTCAATCCCTGAAGCATGGGGATGTTCGATCCAATGTTCAAATTATGGGACAATGGTCTTAGAAGACTGACTGGTATCTCATCAAGATTTAAGACTATCTTTACGTTTTGTGAATATCTTGACAATATAAGCAAATTTTCAAAACCGTTTAACCACAAGTTATGGGGCAATATAACCCATATTGTCAATTGCAAAGTCCGTGCTAAGGGCGATTTTCACTCTCCCAGACTACAGGTGGCCGGCAAAAAGCTTGGCGGAAGAAGAGCAGCGCAAAGAAGTGACGGCATTGCAGCAGGTGGACCACCACGGCAACGTTATCCGCCTCTTCGCCCGTCACAGACACTCTCCTACCCTCACCATTATGGTTCTTTAAAAATAACAAGGTATTCTCGGCTATTGCCAAGATGCGCGGCCTTTGTTCCATGTAAGCAACGTTATAACTGCATAAGAATCACTTCTAGTCAAAATCAGCTGGTCAGCTTCAAAAGCCTTAAACATATGCTTGTTTGAATTTTTGAAACATCAAAATTTTATGTTTTTGACCACAAAGCGAAATATTACAAATTTGTTTCATAAAATCCTTTTAACAGCTTCAAGACACCACCTAAACAACCATAACTGCCAAAATTGAGTTAATTTTATAGAAAAACTAGGGATTTATAGATGTTTGAATTTTTGAAACATCAAGATTTTGGTCTTTTGACTATGAATCAAGAAATAATAATTTCAAAAATTCCTTTTGCCAGCTTTTAAATGTTACTGAGGCGGACGTATATGCCAAAAATCAGCTAATTCCACTGAAAAACCAGTGATTTAGGATTTTTCGTAGTTTGAAACATCAAAAAATTGAGTTTTGGGTGAAAATCAAAAAATTTCGCCAAGCCCTAATAATGGTGCCAAGGCATCACCAAGGTGGACTTTCATGCAAAATTTCAGCTAATTTCATGGAAAAACCAGTGATTTACGATTTTTAGTGTCTTGAAACATCGAAAAATTGAGTTTTGGGCGAAATTCAAAAAATTACGCCAAGCGCCAAAAATGGTCCCGAGGCACCGCCTAGACGGACCTTCATGCAAAAAATCAGCCATTTTCATTGAAAAACCGAGGAGTACGGGCCTCGGACACACACACACATATATATATATATATATATATATATATATATATATATATATATATATATATATATATATATATATATATATATATATATATATATATATATATATATATATATATATGCGGAAAGACGGACGCAAAAATGCGGTAACTGGTTAAGCTGGCCTTGGCCGCCCGCCGCTTCGGGCAGGGCGCCAGAGCTCCTCCGGACTCCGGGCACGGGTGCTACGGCCCCTACGCTTCGCCTAGCATGCTTCGCATGCTAGGCTACGCTCCGGGGCCTCCGCACCCATGCCCTCCGGCCTCCGGAGCTCTGACTGCCCTGCCCTCCGCGGCAGGCGGCCTTCGGCCGCGCAAAAATTTAGAAGGCATAGGGCGTAATGGCATTTTTGAAGGTGCTGGAGAAGGCAGTCTGCCGGAAATGCGGGCTCGGATATTGGAGAAGGAAACAGCCTGGCATCCTCGCTGGCCTGCGACATCTGCAGATCCTGTGTCTGAAGCAGGGTGATGTGCAAGGTAGGCAGCTGGCTGAGCTGCTCTAAGCCCGTCCCTGCCTTCCATTGGCCCTGCTGCACTCAGTGCAGGATTGACTTCAGGCATGCGCCACTTCTACCCCTTTTTTATACGGCCTCCAATTCGGACCTGGCACCTTTTTGCAGTCTTCCGCCCACAGTCGTAGGAGTTGAGTCTATGCACCGTGCAGCAAAGCCGCTGCTGCATCCTTGGCGCTTCTCCTGCCAAAGCTCTGCTCCTGGCTCCTTCTCCTGGCGCTGCTCCACTGCCTCCGCCTGTCCCTCCCTCCCCCCAACTGCACCTTCACTGCTGCTCGTCCAGCTCAAGCCCTCGCTACCGGCCGCGCCCCACTGCTCCTCACCCGTCTGGCCAACTTATCGTCCCGCCTGTTCCAGCACCAGGGCCATGGCATCGTCACCAAAGTGGAGAACGGCACACTGAGGGACCGCCAAGAGTGCTAGGGCCGCCGTGAGTGGATGGCGGCCTTTCTCATCTGCTACCAGAGCAGCCCGGATCTGAAGCATGGACCAGTGACTTCATTGAGTCCTTCTTCAGCTGGCTGGGCTCATGTACGCCACTCAGACGGCCAGCAACGCTTGTGCTCCGTTCGCCCTCCTGCACTCTGCCTGGTTGCCGGAAAGCCTCGCTCTATCGCCGATCACCTCCGACAGGATGTGCCGGGACGGCTGGGATTCCGAGAAACTCGCTGGCCCTGGGGGAGGCCATTTCTGCCAACTGGGAGCTACGGCGGGCCCTTCACCTGCCTCGGCAACTTCTCGGCGCGAGTCTTCGATCGGACAGCTCGAACCAGCATCATCGCCAAGGTGGAGTGCGGGAAACTGAGGGGGCGCAAAGAGAGGTGGGCCCCTGAAGCTAAGGGGCAGGTGGTCGCCTTCCTCGTCATCTGCCAAGTGACGCCGGAGCTGAAGAACAAGTCAACGGACTTCCTCAACGCTGAGCCGGCAAACGAGAAGCAGCTGGAGGGGGTGCTATTTGCCCGGCGCGGAATGCCTGTGTCACCTTCGCCTTGCTGCACGCAGCCTGGCTGCCCGAGAGCTGCAAGCCCCGGCTCCAGCCCCGACCGCCTCCGTCAGGGCGCCCAGACGGAGGGCATTCTGAATGACCCAGTGGCTCTCGGACGGGTGATTTCCGCGGACTGGCAGCTTCGGAAGGCTCAAGCCCTGACCCGGGGACTCCCAGAGGAGTGGGCCAGTGAACTCCGCTCGCCCACCCCAAACTACTCCTCCAATGGCAAAGCCAAGGCCTCCTCCTCCATCCACACCTTTAAGGCCAATGCACACCTTGTTTGCCTTGGATGTAATGGCACAGGCTCCGTACTATTATTTGATGGAGGCTGTAGCGAAAATGTCCCTTTATTGATTGGAAGGGATGATGTTTCGGTAGAGTGGTGGAAAAGTTGTCTGAATCTTTCGCTCAATGGCATGTCCAAGTTTAAGAATGCCACTATTTTTTGTGTACTCACAGATTCCCGTGATTTAGCCCCCAATGCATTGCCGTCCGTTGTCCCTCTTTGCATCACCGATGATGAGGTAGACGACGCAGACACTCAATATGAATTGGACTGATTCATTTGCTACTTTCCACAAATAAAATGTCGCTACTATACTGCTAGCGTGTAAATAAGCGCTAGCGTGTATGCGAAGTTTAAGGATGCCACTATTTTTTCTGTACTAACAGATGATGCCCATGATGCCCATGATGCAGCCCATGATGCAGCCCCTGATGCACTGCCTTCCGCTTACACCCGTTTGTGTCATCGATGATGAGGTTGAGGACGCGAAGACTCAGTATGTAATGGCCGAACTGCCCCCTCCTCCTTCCACACATTCACTGCCAACTCATTGTTAAATGTTAAAAGTAAAGTGTAAAGTGTAAAATTGTTCTGTAAAGTGTAAAATTGTCCCAATTTTAACGTGGTGTACATTGTTTTTTACTTTTTATCACAAAAACTCTCGGAACCTGAGCTGAGGTAAGCTTAGGTCGCTCTGGCCCAATTCTGGAAAAACATAGGTCGCTCTTAAAGTTGGTGGTCAGGAGCGACCTACGCTTAAGGTGACGTGGAAAACTGAAAATTTTTAAATTTTTTTGACCAAATTTTTTTATGGAGTATATATGTTACGGATCAAAAATATAATTTTTGCCTCACGCGCGACACTAAAATTATTTCTATAAACATGATTTTTTTCACAAAAATGACATTTTAAGCCCTTTTTCATGCTCAAACAACCATGGAAATAAACTCAGCAAATAAACATGTGTGAAGCATATTGATTCCATTTTACCCTAATCGAACACTAGATTCCTGATGAGGACACAAATTTACCAAGGCGCATGTTGCACTTCAAGGCGTAGGTCGCTCTTAAGAGGCGGAATTTGATAGGCTCAAAATGTAGGATTCCAGATTTGAAAAATGAAGTTTCTCCGAATCCAATTATTTTGTGCCACAATCCAAGGTAATTTAGTTCTCATCTCTGTGCCCAAGCCGTTTCGCGAAAAACGAATTTGTTGACTTGCTACGAGCACTTTTGTAACATGCACTTTTTTTGACCTTTGAAAACAGCAATTTCAGTTTTTTGAAAATTTTGTTTAAGAAATTTCAGATAATTGTGGATCATTATATATCAATCGAAAGGTAATTAGGAGACAAAAATGGTGGTGTACTCCATTTTTTGGCATAACATTCCGAAAAGCGTAATTTTGAAAAATCGAAAATTTCGGTTTTTCAATTTTGGCACAAAAAAACTGATAGCTCAATTCTGAGTGAATATGCCAAAAAAACGTTATTTAGTTCACATTTAAATTCAGATTCTTGCGGTCATTTTGGTATATAACACGCCTAGTTAGGTTTCGTTTTGTTCGCATGGACACTTTTTTGGAATGAAAATTTGAAGTCATGATTCGACCCTATGTTAAAGCATAGGCAAAATTTTGGGAAAAAAATTTTTGTCTCAGATTTTGATTTTTACTGCCTAAATATCTTCTTTAGGGTCCAATACACCCTACTGCCACATTGGTTTCCTTTGTTTAGTTCATAATTGGTTAATCCTGAATCGAACATTTCCTATGCTTAAGCA
The DNA here is from genome assembly GCA_030248095.1 of Ptycholaimellus sp. GST1_10. NCBI lineage: Eukaryota > Metazoa > Nematoda > Chromadorea > Chromadorida > Chromadoridae > Ptycholaimellus > Ptycholaimellus sp. GST1_10. Next base: position 2,249 of record JASANA010012062.1, on the reverse strand, counting down.
TAGGACTTCCCAGGCTTCAACAAATATTTCTCTATAGCAGCTGAATGGCTAAGAATTGCACACAAGACTTGAATTTTTTTGTTCACAATTCATATATTCTGATTCTAAATTGGTGCTTACTTTTCCGATTGGTAGAAACCACCTACTTGCCCTTATGCCCTCTTCTTTGAATAGATGTGTGTTTGTCACTCAAAAGGGCAAGTAGGTCGTTTCTTCACCAATCCGAAAAGTAAGCACCGATTTAGAATCAGAATATATGAATTGTGAAACAAAAAAAATTCAAGTCTTGTGTGCAATTCTTAGCCATTCAGCTGCTATAGAGAAATATTTGTTGAAGCCTGGGAAGTCCTATGCTTAAGCATAGGAAATATTCGATTCAGGATTGACCAATTATGAACTAAACAAAGGAAACCAATGTGGCAGTAGGGTGTATTGGACCCTAAAGAAGATATTTAGGCAGTAAAAAAAATCAAAATCTGAGACAAAAATTTTTTTTTCGAAAATTTTGCCTATGCTTTAACATAGGGTCGAATCATGACTTCAAATTTTCATTCCAAAAAAGTGTCCATGCGAACAAAAACGAAACCAGGCGTGTTATATACCAAAATGACCGCAAGATCTGAATTTAAATGTGAACTAGAATGTTTTTTGGCATATTCACTCAGAAGTGAGCTATCAGTTTTTTTGTGCCAAAAATGAAAAACGAAATTTTCGATTTTTCAAAATTACGCTTTTTGGAATAACTTATGCCAAAAATGGAGTACACCACCATTTTTGTCTCCTAATTACCTTTCGATTGATATATAATGATCCACAATTATCTGAAATTTCTTAAACAAAATTTTCAAAAAACTGAAATTGCTGTTTTCAAAGGTCAAAAAAAGTGCATGTTACAAAAGTGCTCGTAGCAAGTCAACAAATTCGTTTTTCGCGAAACGGCTTGGGCACAGAGATGAGAACTAAATTACCTTGGATTGTGGCACAAAAGAATTGGATTCGGAGAAACTTCATTTTTCAAATCTGGAATCCCCCTCATAGAGGCCACCTCGAGTCTATCAAATTCTGTGTCTTAACCACCAAATTTAAGAGCGACCTACGCTTTGCCAGAATTGGGCAAGAGCGACCTACGTTTACCTCAGCTCGAATGTTAAGAAACGGCTGATGGGGTGAACCCCCCCCCCCCCCAAGAGATACACCCCCCCCCCCCAATGGGGTTTCGCCCCCCCCCCTAGGGTTACACCCTCCCCACAAGGGTTACCCCCACCCCCCAAGGGTTACACCCCCCCCCCCAAAGGGGACTATATTGAAAAAAATTTTATTTGCTTAAAATACTCTTCTGTATATATCTCGAAATTTAAACTCAAGAAATTTTTATATAAAAAACTATATACCTACTTTTTTCTGAAAAATAGTTAGTCTATACCGGATGGCGGGCGCATGCCTACCAGGAGTAGGGGCTTGTCCCCTAAAAGGAGTACCTTTCAAGATTCCAACTCAAAAGCTTAGACGCATGCTCGTCCTCGACGAGGTCATGACTGTGGCAGTACCTACTAGTTGATCATAGTATATATCTGGTACCATCGGCAGGCCAAATGTGGGTCTCTTTTCTCCAAAATTTGCAATTGACTCGAGTAAAAAGTCAAGGAAATACATTTTATACTAGTGGAATCTGCTGCTTGGACAGTTGCATTTTGTTTTTGGCGCGCAGATCATTGTTTCTTTCCATGCGCGCCCAAAAACAAAATGCAGATGACGCAGCAGATTCCACTAGTATAAAATGTATTTCCTTGACTTTTTACTCGAGTCAATTGCAAATTTTGGAAGAAAAGAGACCCACATTTGGCCTGCCGATGGTACCAGATATTTCTTCCACTTTTAATATAGTATAAAATGTATAAATACAAATTTTATAATGTTGGTTATATATTTAGCTAAGATTTTATTAGATAAATAAAAAAATAAAAAACAAAAACTTAAAAAAAATTTTCAAATCGGAAATTACAATGCAAATCTATAGGCAAACATAAAAATTTTTTGAGAAATTTTCTTAGATTTTGTTTAGGAGAATCGATTTTTGGGAAAATAGAGCTTTACATTAGGCCTTCCGATGATACCAGTTGTTTTCTCAACTTTAAACAGACAAAAATAAAAAAGAATGCTTGAGAAGGATATGAACCTGCCAGGATCATTCATTTGACCAATCCGCAGTATATGTAACTGAACGAGGTGCAAACGTATTGCTGCAACGG
>JASANA010012060.1:0-128491 GCA_030248095.1 Ptycholaimellus sp. GST1_10 | reverse complement strand
TCGTTGAAGATGGAAGGGTGGGGTTCATTTGTTGAAGCGTGTATAGTCTCAAGATGGGTGGAACTGGGTTTTTTTCCCGGCGATTGGGTCACAAAGCGGTCGACTTGGCACAGCATGGAAGCAAAAGTCGAATGGGAACTGGTCTGCTTCGGTAGAAAATGATCGGGAATGAGGTCGAAACGGATCAACAAAATAGAGAACTGTGGGAAATGGATCTGGGGTTCATTGGGGGACGGGGAGGGATCGGTTGTACTGGAAGTAGGTGTCGATGTAGACCTGGGCCCGCCCCTTGGACATCAGCATTCGCTTCGCCTGCACTCCGCCAGCCTCAAAAGTCTCCTACTTTGCATCACTGTTCCAAAAGAATGGAACAGGGATAGGAGTGACCTCGGGGGTTGGGTGGGGGAGTTGGGCAAGGCCGACGTCGAAGTGTAGGGCGAACTTGCGACGGATGTTGCGGATGGCGATGCGGCTGGCCTCGAGGAGGCCGTCGGCGGCGAACTCGGCGTTGTGCCGGGCGGCGGTGAGGTCGTTGACGAGGATGAGCTCGTGCCGGTTCTTCGCCGTACTACCCGCGTACTCTACCACGAAGCTAAGGCCAAGTTTCACCACCTCCGACATCTCCGTCAACGACACTGCAAACCAGACGAGCTTGGAGGGCTGGTGGGAGAGGGTTGAGAGAGGAGGACCTTGGAGGAAGCGAAGGGAGGGCATGACGGAGAGGACGAGAGGGGCGAAGATGAAGCCGCACTTGGCCATGCGGAAGCGGTGGAGGTTGGCGAAGGCCGCGCGAGCCTCCTCAGAGCCCATCGAGGCCTCCAGGAACATCTCGTTCGTGTACGGGATGGACTCCAGGGCCAGCGTCTGAAGGGGAGTAGACTGAGTAGAGAGGAAAGAGGAAGATGAAGGAGGAGGAACCTGAAGGTTCTTGGCCTTGATGGCGTTGAGGGCGGTGAGGAGGCCGGCAGGGGTGAGTCGGGTGAGGCCGCGAAGGGTGAGGGCGGTCAGGGCGGGCTTGTCGGCGAGGCCGGAAGCGACGAGGTCCTCGGTGGAGTTCTCGGCCTTGCAGAAGCCGTAGGCGAGGCTCTGGAGGTCGGAGCAGGCGCGGATGGCAGCCCAGTGCTTGCGCGGCGCCTTCGGACCAGCCGTCTTGCAGCCTCAACCATGGGAGAGGGGAGGATGAGAGGAGGAGCAAAGGGGCTGGGGGAGGGAACCGGTGATGGAAAGGTGGGCGAGGGAGTGGCTGAAGGCGTAGACGAGGGCGGCGGCCTCGGGCGCAGCGGCGAAGGCCTCGTGGAGGTTCAGCGTCCGCAGAGCCGGCTGACACACCCAGGGGGTCCTCAAGGTCAAGGAGGTGGAAGGAGGGAAAGGGGAAAGGGAGGAGGAAGCCAACCGGAAGATGGCGCGAATGGAGGCTCCGGCGGCCGGGAGCTGCTGGGGGTCGGCGGCCTCGCTGGCGGCGTCCTCGTGGGCGACGGCGGCGCCGAGGCTGAGGCTGTCCAGGCTCGAGCAGTGGGGGAGGAGGTCCTGGGATAGGCTGCGGGCGGGGATCGTCTTCCGGGTGCTCAGGTCCACCTCAGTCACGGCTCCATAGCTGTCTAGACAGAGATTGCGAAAGAGGAAGGGGGTGAGAACGAGGCATTGGGTGCGGCGTTTGCGGTAGGAGGATGAGTTGTTGTTGTTGTTGCTGGGGGCGAGGTCGAGGGAGAGGCTGCGGAGTCCGGACCAGGGAGTCCGCGAGCCCAGTTGGCGCAGTTGCCAGGTCGCCTGCAGTCTCTGCTGTCTGGAGGGAGGGATGGAGGGAGGGAGAAGAGGAAGGAAACCCTGAAGAGGGCGGTTAGGGTGTGGAGGTCGGTGACGCGATGGGCGACGGCAGCCCAGAGCTCGGCGGGGAGGCTGGGCGTCGTCTGCGTCGTCTGAGTCCTCATTGTCGTCGAAGGGATTGTCGGGGCAACTGTTGGAAAGGGGGTAAGGTTGTAGAAAAGCTGAAGGTCCGGAGCCGACTGGCTGGCGGGCAGGCGTTTTATAGGCCCCGCTGCCCCCACCCCCCATCCCCACCCCCCATCTCCACCCCCGCCCCCCTGCCACAGGCTAGACTGCCTCTGAGCACACACACACAGCCGCCTTCTGAGAATCGGAGGCCTTTGGGGGGTGCGGGGGGGCTGTCTGCGTTGTGCATTGTTCTGCCCTTTCGCAACTGCAGGACACGTCCAGGTCGCTTGCGTCTGGCTGGGTTTGGCATTCCTAGCGTCTTGTTTGTGCCTCTTCTTTGGCGGAGCCTCTGATTTGTTAATCAGACTCAGAGGCTTTTGTATCCAAAACTATATCACATATGAATGCCAAGGCACATAGAACTCTGGAAGTTTTGGCAAACTATGGCCTGATGAAGCATGCGGAAAGGGGCTAAGGGTCTCTGAACTCAGCAGTTCTGACAGCCTCCAGGAATGCACGCGCCAGCGGAACGCAAGGGATCACATGCGGAAACATCTGGAAAACTATGGATTGTCGACGGGTGCAGTGTTGTAAAAGGCAAGGAACCTGAAGAGTGTGGCGGAGATCAGTGAGTGAGGCGGCAGTGGCAGGAGGTTCTGAAGGAAAGATGGCAGCTTGAGATCGTAGCGTCAACGATTCTCCGCCCACACGCTGGCCTGTCAAATATGCTTCTAATTTCTACTACCACTCCCTGCTATCCCTTTCTTTCAGGCCCTACCAATCATGGCTAGACTAAGTGCGTCCTAATCTGTTGCACATATGCAAGGCTTGGTCATATTTCAGGGTACAATTGATTAGCTTAAGCCTAACCAAAGGATATATGAACAATTATGGAGGGATGTCCATTAATTAATGTTTGCAATGAGGGGAAAATGGAGGGATTAGTGACCGGTGGGAAGGGGAGGGGGCGCGATGCGAACGGCGGAAGAGCGTTGAAAGGCGTGTGGGACGCCCAGGCCATCTCTGATGCGATAGCTCCGTCGCAGTTGACAGCAGCGTTGGATCAGCGTCTTCAGGATGCTCTCAACCAACCCCACTCCTCTACACTCCACCACCTCCTCTTCCCCCTCCTCACCTCGTAAGCGAGGCGGATGAGCTGGACTGCTTCCGGCTCCACCTCCGCCAAGCCCTCCTCCCACACCCCCAGCGCCACTCGGGCCTGCAACCTCCATCCTGCTCCTCCCTCTCTTCAGCAGAGGCAGGGGAAGGAAGAACATTGAGCTGGGAGGTGGAGGGAAGGCTGCCGGCTTGGGCGGCTAGAAAGGCGTCCTCGGCGGAGAGGATGGGGCTGTCGGAGGGTGCCAGGGGAGCTGGGAACACCCGCGTCGGCGGCTTCAGCGTCAGCTGGCCGGGGTCAAGCGCTTTCTGCAAAGCTCACAGCTTACAGACGGTAGGAAGGAGGAAGACGGCAACCTCTGGATTGGGAAGAGGACGTTTGAGGCCCTTGCGAAGGGGCGGTCGCTGGCGCAGAAGCCCGGTGGTGGGGTCGGCGGCTGTGGCCAGATTCACGTCCGCCTTCACCAGGAGAGCGACTAAGAACTCGTTGTGCAGGGCCAATCGCCCATCGCAGCCCAGCAACTCCCTGGCCAGTCCGTCCAACTCCTCCTTGCTCACCTGCACTCATCTCTACCCTCCTCTCCCCTTTACCAAGTGAATTGGCTTGTCGAATAGGGATGAAGAAATGTAAAGTTGGCTCAACCTTGCCAGCGAACCAACGCCTGAGAGCAGCAAAATAGCGGCGTTGCTGCGGCAGTGGAAGGGCTTCCACCAGCCGGCATCGCTTTTCGCTCACTGCGTCCTCCTCATCCATCGGCAGAAAGGGAAATGCTGCAGGGGTGCGGGAAAGCTGAAATTGAGGTGAGCGTAGGCAACTGCGAGGTTTTCCAGGCACACTTGAACGGGCAAGCTCCGCCTGATGCTGCAGGCACAAATGCGCAAATCCTCCCGCTCTGCTGCAATCGATTGATTGGCCAATGTACTATGCAAGAAATTTGGAAACCTTCTAAAATCATAATGGTTTATAGTGCGTAATGAATAAATTTTATTTTAGTTTTGTGTAAAAATCCATCATAAGTCATAATTGTTTTACATTTCTAAATGACAAAAATTAGTCATTCGAAGAAAGCAGGACCAATGCAAAAGCCTTTGTCAACCTTCTTGGTTTGCTGATGAGTTTTTCAGCAATGCCATTTTAAAGAAATGCCGTTTTTTATCCCTATCTAGATAAAACATTGAAGCACACGAGCATCTTCCAATCCAATCCAATAGCGAATCGCAGATGAGTGCACAGCGGTAGCAAAAAAGAAAAGGGAAATGAAAAAGCAACACCTCCGTAAAGCTAATCAGCCGTTGGTTCCCCTGCCATGCTTACCTGAAATTAGAACACAGGGCAACCGGTTCAAACGTCTTCCAATGCCGGAGCTGTAAAGCAAATACGACAAACACAGAGAAGGCATTGAAGTGGCCGTATTGAAAGAACACAGAGACAAGCAGCAGGATAAAGAAGTGGAATACTGGCACAGAATCATGATAGGCAGATGCTTGAAATACAGTTAGGGAACGAGAAATGGATCAGGACATGGTGTAGCTGTGCTCAGGCTTGGGCAGGAGCGGCGTGAGAGCTTGAAGGACGGGGCTGAGGGTGGCGTTTGGGTCCAGCGTGAGACCAGAGCCAAGGCCACGACTGCGACTGAGGTAGTGCTGAAAGCGACGCGCCTCACGACCGCCCACTGATTCTGCAATCCTTCTTTTTCATTCCATCAATTAGACAGAAATGTAGGTGAAGGGATGTCAGGGAGGTTAGAGAGGAGAGAGATTGAGAACCTCGGCGAAGGCTCTCCGTCTGATCCACGCCGCGGAGGAAGTGGAGAATGTCGGCCAGTGCTCCACGCTCAGACAGGAACTCCAGACTCCCCACAGAGCCCAACGCTGTGCTTGTGGCGCTCAGTGCTGCTGCTCCTGTCAGGGAAGTGAAAGAGGAGAGAGATTGAGAACCTCGGCGAAGGCTCTCCGTCTGATCCACGCCGCGGAGGAAGTGGAGAATGTCGGCCAGTGCTCCACGCTCAGACAGGAACTCCAGACTCCCCACAGAGCCCAACGCTGTGCTTGTGGCGCTCAGTGCTGCTGCTCCTGTCAGGGAAGTGAAAGAGGAGAGAGATTGAGAACCTCGGCGAAGGCTCTCCGTCTGATCCACGCCGCGGAGGAAGTGGAGAATGTCGGCCAGTGCTCCACGCTCAGACAGGAACTCCAGACTCCCCACAGAGCCCAACGCTGTGCTTGTGGCGCTCAGTGCTGCTGCTCCTGTCAGGGAAGTGAAAGAGGAGAGAGATTGAGAACCTCGGCGAAGGCTCTCCGTCTGATCCACGCCGCGGAGGAAGTGGAGAATGTCGGCCAGTGCTCCACGCTCAGACAGGAACTCCAGACTCCCCACAGAGCCCAACGCTGTGCTTGTGGCGCTCAGTGCTGCTGCTCCTGTCAGGGAAGTGAAAGAGGAGAGAGATTGAGAACCTCGGCGAAGGCTCTCCGTCTGATCCACGCCGCGGAGGAAGTGGAGAATGTCGGCCAGTGCTCCACGCTCAGACAGGAACTCCAGACTCCCCACAGAGCCCAACGCTGTGCTTGTGGCGCTCAGTGCTGCTGCTCCTGTCAGGGAAGTGAAAGAGGAGAGAGATTGAGAACCTCGGCGAAGGCTCTCCGTCTGATCCACGCCGCGGAGGAAGTGGAGAATGTCGGCCAGTGCTCCACGCTCAGACAGGAACTCCAGACTCCCCACAGAGCCCAACGCTGTGCTTGTGGCGCTCAGTGCTGCTGCTCCTGTCAGGGAAGTGAAAGAGGAGAGAGATTGAGAACCTCGGCGAAGGCTCTCCGTCTGATCCACGCCGCGGAGGAAGTGGAGAATGTCGGCCAGTGCTCCACGCTCAGACAGGAACTCCAGACTCCCCACAGAGCCCAACGCTGTGCTTGTGGCGCTCAGTGCTGCTGCTCCTGTCAGGGAAGTGAAAGAGGAGAGAGATTGAGAACCTCGGCGAAGGCTCTCCGTCTGATCCACGCCGCGGAGGAAGTGGAGAATGTCGGCCAGTGCTCCACGCTCAGACAGGAACTCCAGACTCCCCACAGAGCCCAACGCTGTGCTTGTGGCGCTCAGTGCTGCTGCTCCTGTCAGGGAAGTGAAAGAGGAGAGAGATTGAGAACCTCGGCGAAGGCTCTCCGTCTGATCCACGCCGCGGAGGAAGTGGAGAATGTCGGCCAGTGCTCCACGCTCAGACAGGAACTCCAGACTCCCCACAGAGCCCAACGCTGTGCTTGTGGCGCTCAGTGCTGCTGCTCCTGTCAGGGAAGTGAAAGAGGAGAGAGATTGAGAACCTCGGCGAAGGCTCTCCGTCTGATCCACGCCGCGGAGGAAGTGGAGAATGTCGGCCAGTGCTCCACGCTCAGACAGGAACTCCAGACTCCCCACAGAGCCCAACGCTGTGCTTGTGGCGCTCAGTGCTGCTGCTCCTGTCAGGGAAGTGAAAGAGGAGAGAGATTGAGAACCTCGGCGAAGGCTCTCCGTCTGATCCACGCCGCGGAGGAAGTGGAGAATGTCGGCCAGTGCTCCACGCTCAGACAGGAACTCCAGACTCCCCACAGAGCCCAACGCTGTGCTTGTGGCGCTCAGTGCTGCTGCTCCTGTCAGGGAAGTGAAAGAGGAGAGAGATTGAGAACCTCGGCGAAGGCTCTCCGTCTGATCCACGCCGCGGAGGAAGTGGAGAATGTCGGCCAGTGCTCCACGCTCAGACAGGAACTCCAGACTCCCCACAGAGCCCAACGCTGTGCTTGTGGCGCTCAGTGCTGCTGCTCCTGTCAGGGAAGTGAAAGAGGAGAGAGATTGAGAACCTCGGCGAAGGCTCTCCGTCTGATCCACGCCGCGGAGGAAGTGGAGAATGTCGGCCAGTGCTCCACGCTCAGACAGGAACTCCAGACTCCCCACAGAGCCCAACGCTGTGCTTGTAGCGCTCAGTGCTGCTGCTCCTGTCAGGGAAGTGAAAGAGGAGAGAGATTGAGAACCTCGGCGAAGGCTCTCCGTCTGATCCACGCCGCGGAGGAAGTGGAGAATGTCGGCCAGTGCTCCACGCTCAGACAGGAACTCCAGACTCCCCACAGAGCCCAACGCTGTGCTTGTGGCGCTCAGTGCTGCTGCTCCTGTCAGGGAAGTGAAAGAGGAGAGAGATTGAGAACCTCGGCGAAGGCTCTCCGTCTGATCCACGCCGCGGAGGAAGTGGAGAATGTCGGCCAGTGCTCCACGCTCAGACAGGAACTCCAGACTCCCCACAGAGCCCAACGCTGTGCTTGTGGCGCTCAGTGCTGCTGCTCCTGTCAGGGAAGTGAAAGAGGAGAGAGATTGAGAACCTCGGCGAAGGCTCTCCGTCTGATCCACGCCGCGGAGGAAGTGGAGAATGTCGGCCAGTGCTCCACGCTCAGACAGGAACTCCAGACTCCCCACAGAGCCCAACGCTGTGCTTGTGGCGCTCAGTGCTGCTGCTCCTGTCAGGGAAGTGAAAGAGGAGAGAGATTGAGAACCTCGGCGAAGGCTCTCCGTCTGATCCACGCCGCGGAGGAAGTGGAGAATGTCGGCCAGTGCTCCACGCTCAGACAGGAACTCCAGACTCCCCACAGAGCCCAACGCTGTGCTTGTGGCGCTCAGTGCTGCTGCTCCTGTCAGGGAAGTGAAAGAGGAGAGAGATTGAGAACCTCGGCGAAGGCTCTCCGTCTGATCCACGCCGCGGAGGAAGTGGAGAATGTCGGCCAGTGCTCCACGCTCAGACAGGAACTCCAGACTCCCCACAGAGCCCAACGCTGTGCTTGTAGCGCTCAGTGCTGCTGCTCCTGCTGCAAACACCCTGCCTCTTTCACTCCTCTTCTCCCTCTTCTCCCCCAGGAGACCTTTTTCACGAGGATTCTGGGGCAGGGCACCGATGCCGAGGCCGTCGAAGTTGAGGCGCGAGCTTTCTTCATCTACCGATGGACTCCAGGCATCGCCTAAAAATGAAGCTGTCCAATAGCTGTCTGTCTACAGGAGAGAGATAGAAAGCGAAACCGAGTCCGTCCAGCAGCTGAGCCCCGCGATGAGCCCCGGCCAGAGTCCGCGAAGCACTGGCTTGTCGCTCCTGGCAGATGCTGCAATGAAGGGATGCATTGCCCAGGTAATTCTCGGCAAAGACTAAGGGACTTGAGCTGAAGCTCCAGGCAGAAGCTTTGCAGGAAATCTTGAAGACTGCCTGGGCTGGGCGGCAGGCGGGCTTCAACATCCAGGAGACTCTCGCTCGCTGTGGCCCTCACCGATATGCCCATTCGTCGTCCTGCAAAAGAGCTTCCTTCTGAACCCTGTTGTCAGTGGCAGATGCTGAACCTTTGGTTGGGGCAGGGCCGGCAAGCCAGGCGTGCAGATGATTGAGGAGGCCACGCGGCTCATGGAAGCGGCGCAGGAGGCGCCCGACAGCCGATTCCCCGACACCGAGGCTGGCTAGAAGACCGGGCGGGAGAGCGGCCGTCGGTTGTCGACTCAGCTTTACCATCACCTAGGGGGTGGAGTGAGGTTAGAGTTGTGGAGGAAACGAAGAAAGGGAGGGGAAGAAAACAGTGGGAACGTCGAGGGACTGGAGGAGGCGAGGGTCGGCGGTGGTGAGGACAAGCGGGCAGAGAGATTGACGGGCGATGCTGTTCACGCCGGCCCAGAACGATTCGTCCGCCTCGAACACCACCTCCACCTGTACAGAATTTTCTGTCCATTGACCTATGCATTGGATTTGCTATGGGTAGACATCGTCTAAGAGAATGAGGTTGGCAGAGGCCTTGGTTTGCTTCGGCTTGGAGGCTCCGAATAGCAGCTTCTGGCCCACATCGATACTGAAAGGAGGCGAAGAATGAAATTGCTGAAAATTGAGGAGGAGAAGTTGGAATGGACCGTTTGGTCTCCGCAGCACCGCGAAGGGAGGCATCCAGGGCTCGAGCGGAGCGCAAACAGTCTGGTCCCAGCTCTAGCACTGAGAACCTGGCAGCAGGAGCAGTGATTGAAGAGGAAGTGGTAGGTGAGGATGTTGAGGTAAGAACCCGTAGTCCTGGGCCAGGGCATGGGCGAAGGCGGTCTTGCCGGAGCCTACGGGGCCGGTGAGGACGAGGACTGAGCCCGCCTCCTCCTCATCGTCGCTCAGCACACTCCCACGCTTCTTCCCCAGCGCCAGACGCGACCGCCAGCCTGAACCACTTTGCTTCACTTCCCTTTCACCCTCCTTCATGTTCTTTCATCCCACTTTGCTTCCTTCTGCTGACATTAGAGACGTTTTCTAAAGCTTGATGCAGAATTTCTTTCTAGAGCTCTAGACAAGTGGGCAAGTGAAAAGACAGACCCGACAGCCACTCTTTGGCGGCGGCGATGGCTGGACGACAGGCGAGCCAGTCTTTGAGGCTTTGTGGCGCTAGGCTGCGTGCCCAGAGTCCCTTCTTGCTCATCGCCTGCGTCTCCACCGTCTCCGCGGCGGCCGGGAAGGCAGCGTAGAGCGGTGCCGGAGCCTTCTCCCGCAGCACATGCTCCAGCAGGAAATCACCCGTCGCCTTCCACTCACTCTCATCCTCCTCTTCCGCCTCCACCTCCTTCCAGGCCTACAAATGCCCTTCCTTCACAATCATCTCCCGAATTGGTCCAGGAAATTCGCACCAGTTTGGCAGAGGGCAGCTGGGGCAGGGCCGGGGTGAAAGGCGTGGAAGGGTAGGCGGAGAAGAGATCCTGCGGCAGACTGGCAAAGGTGTGCTGGCGCTGCTTCACTGCTTCCTCCAGGACAGCCACCTCCTCCTCCTCCATGCCCAGGTCCCGACCGGCCGCCTTGCGGGTTTCGGAGGAGGGGAGGCGGGCACGGGCAGGCTTGGCCGACGGGGAGGCCGAGGCCTCGTCGCCCATGCGGTTCACCGGCTTCCGCTCGCGAAGGCCGCGCCGACGCCCTTCGCTCCCCGCCGACGCTGCAGCTAAAGCGGAGGGATCGGATGATGGAATGGAGGAGGGAATTGAGTGGGGGAATGACCGGGCTCCTGCTTGGCCTCCTTGCTGAAGAAGGGATGGAGAGGCGGGGCGGGGGCGTCGTCCAGGACGATCTCCGGGGTCTTGACCGGCTCTGGCGTTGCGGCAGGAGGCTCGGCCTTCTTGGCCCGTTTGGGCGGAGGAGCGGCGGTCTTGGCGCGGCGGGTGGGAGCCTTGCGACTCTTGGCCGCCGGGGCCTGGTCGCCGGTCTTGGCGTCGAAGATGGGGAAGACGTTGGCCTCCTCCTCCTCCAGCGTCACCACGGAGTCGGTCGCCGGGGAAGGATCAGCACTGGCGCACGGCGCCTCTGCCTCTGCCTGGCTGGCTGGAGCCTGCTCGAGGCTAGGAGGAGGCTCAACAGTTGCGGTGTCAGCCTGTTTGGTCTTGGATGGCGGCTTCTTGGAGGCAGGCTTGGCTGGAGCTTTGCGAGGCTTCTTGGCGGGGGCTTTGCGAGTCTTGGCAGCAGGAGCTTGCTCGCTGCTGCTGGACTTGGAGTCGAAGATGGGGAAGACGTTGCCGGCCGCAGCTTCCTCCTCCTCCAGCGTCACCAGGGGCACCTCCGTGTCCATGGCGGAACTGCTCCCAGGCTCTTCTTCAACCCCTGGCTTGGCTTCACCTGAGTTCCGGCCAAGAGAGCCTGAGCCTTCCTTCTCCGTCTGCTCCTCTTCTACTGGCTTCTGTTCCATCGGATTATCTTTGGCTTCTTTTCCTTCGTCCCCTTCCTCTGGCTGCAAGTCCTCCGGAATCTTGGCCTCTTCTTCTCCGGGCACAGTCATCTCATCCGAGGCCGCCTCTTGGAGAACCGCAGGCACTTCCTCCATCAGTTTCACCTCCGTTGGCTTCTCAGCCTCCCGACCCTTTTCGGGTGGCTCGCCTTTTGCTTCCGTCACTTCCTCCACCGGCTTTTCCTTCTCCTCGCCCACAGGCTCATCCTCTGCAGGAGGCGGGGGTGGGGCCTTCTTAGCCCTGGAGGGCTGCTTCCTGCCTGTGGCCTTGGCGCGGCGGGTGGGAGCCTTGCGACTCTTGGCCACTGGCGCCTGGTCCACGAGGACGGGCTTGGACTCGAAGATGGGGAAGACGCCCTTCTCCTCCTCCTGCCCTCTTCCCACGCTCTTCTCCTCCTCTAGCGTCACCAGGGACTCCGTTGCCTTCTCCACGCCAGTGGTAGAGCTGCTCGGTTCTGCTGCTTCTGCTTCTAGATTTGGCGCTGGCTTTTCCAAGGCTGGGCTTTCTTTCACTGCCTCTTCCGCGGTTGGCTTTGCACTGACCTGAGCGGTGTCATTCTTCGCTGCATCCTGGCTGCTGGATGAGGCCTGGCTAGGGGGATCCTCGGCTTTTGAGGCGGAGTTCTTGCTCTCCTCGCTGAGCTTTCCGGAAGGCTTGGCGGTGAAGATGGGGAAGACTGGTGCTGGGCCCTTCTCGTCCTCCCCTCCTGCTTCTTCGGCTGGCTTTCCATCTTTCACTGCGGCTTCAGTCTTTGCTTCTCCTGCCTGCGCAAGCTCTCCGACAAGGGCGGGCTGGAGCGGAGTTGCTTCTGCTTCATTGCTCTTTGTCGTCTTCTCCTTCGGCATCTCCTCCTCCGTCTTGCTGCTCACCTCCACCATCCCCTCCAGCGTCTCCGTCTTCTCCTCCGCGGGGGGTGGCTTCTTAATCGGTGCCTTGGCGCGGCGGGCGGGGGCCTTGCGAGTCTTGGCCGCCAACGCTTCCCCTCCAGCAGCCTGCTTGGCCAGGGCGCGTCGACGAGTTGGCAGCTTGGGCAGCTGCAGGTCTCCGAATCGCCCGCTGCGCCGACGACTGGACCTCAGCTGCGGCGTCTCATCCGCCTGCCAAAGGAGAGCTACTTAGGAGGAGGGATGGGAGGAAGGTAGGAGAAGGGGACCGGGGCAGGGGGCTGGGGCGGTGGGTGGGGTATCCTGAACGGAGCATCAAGCTGAGGAGTGGAGGGGCTGGGCTGATGGTCGTCTTCCTGGTGCTGAAGGAGGTCGAAGATCTGAGAGCGTCGGCGAGTGCGGCGTTGCTCAGCCCGCTCGTCCGCGTCCGACGTTCGAAGGCTTTCATCGCTCGAATCACCCTGCCCCCAGTCCATCTTTCTTTTCATTTCACTTACTACTATTCGCATTTTCAAAAACGAATTTTTCTAATATTTTTGATAAAATTAATTAAAAAAATGTCATCTAACTAGAGACAGACTTATTGTCAAGACTCAAGAGGTAGGCGTTTTTCCTACTGATTCATCTAATTCAATGTTTTTCACTCAAAAATGCTTCGATGCTTTTGTTTGTTTTGGAGAAGAAGGGAAAATGGGATGATGAAAGGGAGACGGTAAGGAGGAAGATCTCAGATCGACGGATGGAGGAGCGTCGAAGGCGTTTCTGTGCAGGCGGCCGCTGGGCGGCCAAGGGATCCACGACACCCACGAAGTCCGCCAGCAGCTTCTTGTCCTCTTCATTGCGCCAGCCGCCCAAGGGGATATCCGGACGGGAGCGCACCGTATGCTGCATTCATCCTATCCTTCTCCCAGCTCCAGTCCTCAAGCCAAGGAGGGAGGGAGGCCAACCGATTCACCGGCATCGGGGAGGCGAGGGCGAGCTTTGTTGAAGCCGGGCAGCGGAGTGTAATCCACACGCGCAATGGACTCACGGAAACGAAGACGCCCCGGTCGAACCTAAACTTCTTTCATTCCTCTCCATTCCAGTCCAAAAGACTATATTACGGATTGGAAAACAATAAGCAAATCTGTCATTCGGCGAATTGCGATAGATTATGAAGGGAAAGCAAAGATGGCTTGAAAAGATGGGATGGAAAAGAAAGGAACGCCGCGTGCGATGCTGATGCGACGAGCCATGCGGATGGCGGGCTTCTCAGGGGCGATGGAGAAGCGCGGACGGTGCGGCCCCTGATCACCTGCTCCCACCTCCAACATCCTCTCTCCTATCCTCCAGGACTAGAAGGGGGGGGGGAGTAGGGGACCTCGCTGCGGAGGACTCTTTTGGAGTTGCTGTTGGTGGGCGGGCAGCGACGAGCTTTGCGCTTACGGCTTGACGGCGGCGCCGGCTCCACAAACCCTTCCGCATCCTCAAACCCTACACTGCTTAGCCACCTATCAGTCTTACCGTCCAATTCATTCACATCGGAAACATTTTTCGTCATCACTTCTTGTTTGGCCTAAGATAGAGGTTTTAGAATAGGGTTAATTGTTGAAAAGGGGGAAAAAAACAGGGGCAACCATGGGCGGCGCATTCTCCTTGTCCTGGATCAGAGCTGTGGGCTCCGAGGCGATTTCATCCATCTTGTTCCAATGCAGCTGGCAATGAAGTGAAGATTGGCAAGGCAAAAGTGCAGCGGACACGGGCGCCAGCTTCCGTTTGGCGCGCAGATGGCCTCCTGTCCCCAAGCGCCCGCCCTCCTAGCCACCTACGGTAGGCCGCATGTGCGCATTGGCATGCCTTGCATCATGTAGCCAAGGGCAAGGAGTAGAAAGGGAGTAGGATGCAAGGGGTGCAGCGCTTTCGCTGTCTGGCTGGCTGCAGTCAGCAGTTGCTGGGCTCATGGACTGCACGGGGTGGCCAGCAGCGTCAGGAGCGTCGCTATCACGGACGCAGGGAGCAGCAGCGCCCATCCTGGCACAAGCTAGCACCAGGTTTCATTATTTCAATCAATTCTGGCCACCCTGCAAGGAATCCTATTTGTTCGGGGAATCCTATTCGGATAATGCAAGGATATGGCCATTTCTTGCACAGCAAGCAATGGAGGTTGGATGGAATTGAGGTGGACTGGCGCTGTCATTGCCGTTCTTTTCAAAGAAGGAGGAGTACGTGCGGAATGAGCCGATGCCAAAACGGTCGGAGGAGGAGCGGGAGCTGAACCGTCTGGCCATCCCTTGGATCATCCGACGTGCCGCCGACATCCCTCCCGTCCGCATCACTCGCACCGTCTATCTACTCTTGCTTTCTCAGCCCCTCAAAACACTTCCATTCTGGCCTGCAGATAGAGACAGAGGAGGGGGCGAAGAGTAAACTGCGCCTCCGTCTCTACCAGTATCAAAGCTGTCCCTTCTGCTCCAAGCTCCGTGCCTTCCTCGACTACTACGGCTTCAGCTATGAGGTTCTGCCAGGGAGTAGGCGATGAATATCTGGGAGAGAGTGGAGGACAGGGCAGGTGGTGGAGGTGAATTCGGTGCGGCGAAAGGAGATGGCTTGGAGCAAGGAGAGCAAGAAAGTGCCCTGCCTTGTCATCCTCAACCTCAACGAGGAGGAGGCCATTGTACTCTTTTCAATTATTAATGGACCACATAGAAGCGGAGAATTTGCAGCAAATACCAGACTCCACCTTTCAAATAACCATTCTTCGCTCTTTAATGGAGGACTTCAGCCTGGGAATCGAGGGCGTCCTCAACATGTTTCCCCTCCTCTCTGAGGTTACTTTATCCTTCTTTTGTACCTCTCTTTCACCATAGGGATACGTAAACAGACGGTGGAAACGGGTAAGAAGAATTGGCGGGGGAAGAAGAAGACGAAAGAGGTCGTCCGCTGCGACAACAAATACTACCTCATGTTCCTCGAAGCCATCAAAGGCCAGACTGCCATTGAGAATCGAAGGTTATGCTTTCATTTTTACGATTATGCTTTTCATTACAAGGCAAAAGAAGCACTTGGCACTCACAAACGCATCAACAAGAATAGCCTCGCCAGGAATTGCCATCTAGATTGAAGCATTCACGAAATCCTAGACGCACAGTTGTCTCGTCCTCAGCTTGGTTCAGCAGTATTACTGGCCCATCGCTGTTAAAACAAAGCCATTAGTCAAGTTTAAGTTGAGATGCGCTAGGAAAACCTGCATTGGGGCGTTTGCTTTTGATGCCTGCGCACATGGCTCTTTTTCGTCTGAGGCAAGCCGCAAGCTCCGCAGGCAAAGGGGCGTAGTTTGAAACAGGCCGTGATATGCTCTTCACATCGGGAAGCCCTACTCCAACTTTCGACATTCAAAATTGACTCAATGATTGATGTAACAGTTTGGATGGGAACTTTTTGGAAAGATTCATCGTGGCGGAACAGCGAAGGCAGGTCATCGTGTCCCTGATTTCTTTCGGACTAAGCGTTTTGCTTTCTGGATTGAAGTGGCTGGCGAGGGGAGCTCCATGGTGTGCTTCACTCACTTCGATATCGGAAAATGATTCTTTGAATAAAGGAGTTGAGGAGTGCTTTTGGACTAGTGCCCTTTCAGTCATCGATTCCGATGAAGCGACGGACCGGAATTTCAGCAGACTACTGGAAAGAGAGACGTTTGGAAGGGAAAGTTTGATTGATCCGTGTTCCAGCATGAGCGAATGCAGAACAGCTTCAGTGGGTGTGAATGAGGTGAAGTTGCAGAAAGAGCAGTTCCATTGGGGTGTAGTAGCACAGCTTCCCAGATGCAATCTAAGCAGATGCTGCGTTGAATTTGAATCGCTTAGAGAAATTTTGCAGTCGAGGCAGTTCATCTTTCACTTGAGAAATGAAATAATGGCAAAAATTTGGTTAAAGAAACAACGTGTTGCACACAAAAGTCACTGCCTCTAGTATGCTATTTCTGGATCAAAAGAATGCATTTCTTAATTATTATCATCAATGTTTCATTGTTGAGATTGATTTTTTTTAGAATTTTTTATAAAACATAAACTAGAAACAAAAGTGGATAGAAACGTTAAAAGAAACCAAAATATCAATTAATTTCGCCCATTTCTTATGAAAGAATAGTTTTTGCTACGCTAAATCGTGAAACCCTTCCATCTGGAAGGATCAAGATTGAAGCATTCGCGGAATCCCAGTCGCAATGTTGCCTCATTATTTGCCCGATCGAGCAAAACTATCGATGCTCCGCTGAAAAGAGCATAAAGATGGACATAGTTTAGCAAATCAATGTTTGACCTGCACTGGAGGTTTTCTCTCTGATGCTTGCGCACATTACTTTTCGTGGTCCGGTCTAAGCCGCAAGAGCCACAGGCAAATGGACGGAGCTTGAAGCAGGCCGTAATGTGCTCTTCAGCGCGGGCAATCCTGTTACAACCTGGGGTTTTTACCAAGCACTAGAATGACGGGCAAGGGCGGATCTAAGGTTTTGGTTCGGGGGGTGAAAAATTTGGTTTGGGGGGGTGAGAAATTTGGTTTGGGGGGTGAACATTTTGGTTCGGGGGTGAAAAATTAGTTAGGGGTTGAACAATTTGGTTTGGGTGGTGAAAAATTAGTCCGTGGTTGGACGGCTATTATGGGCTTTGGCTCATTACTGGCTACCACCCACTACCACCCACTTACTTTGGGGGGTGAATTCACCCCTGAAACCTCACCCCATTCACCACCCTAAATCCGCCATTGATGACGGTCATACATTTTGGATGGATAATTGAGGGATAGGTTTATCGTAGCAGAGCACCGAAAACAGTTGATCGACGCTGGGATTCCTGAAGCCCTGAGGGCCTTGCCTAGGTGACTGACAGTATTTGCTTCATCAATATTTGCCTAAACATGTTTGGGCTCAGGAAACGGCTCGATGATAGGCCCCTCCATGGATTGCTGTTTGATGGGCACTTCATCAGCAGTCGACTTAGATTTTATGCGTGCATGAAAGTGAAGCAAGCTGCCAGCCAGGAAATCGTTGGGCAGGCAGAGTTTGATTGCCCTGTGTCCGACCATGAAACAATGTAGGATGGTATCAGCTGGAGAGAATGCAGTGAAATTGCAGCATGAGCAATTCCATTTGGGAGCAGTTGAATAATTGCCCACATGCAGTCGAAGCAGATGTTGCGTTGAATCCGATTCACTCAAAGGGACATTACAGTCTCGGCAGTTCATCTTTGTGGTCGACTGAATGAATTTTTCCCGTTTAAGTCTCTTAGATAACCTTTGTGTGTTCAATAAGTATCGCAGCATTATCAAAAAGTATTTTTTGACTGAAAAGTTCGCAAAAGACAAAAAAGCAATGAATGATCAGCATATCACGAGCGATTATTTTTAAACAATCAACAGGAAAAACCTTTCCACAAATTTTCATCAAGGTTGAAGCATTGTCGAAGTCCCAATCGAACGGTTGCCTCGTTTTCTGCCTCATTCACCAGCATTACTGTCCCTCCGCTATTTTCAAAATCGATAAATTAATTTCATGGGTTAATGATTAGCGCAAACCTGCATTGAGGATGTCGTTTTTGATGTTGTCGGACGTTGCTCTTCTTTGTTAGCTGCGTACCGCAAACTCCACAGGCGAAGGGACGAAGCTTGAAGCACGAAGTTACGTGTTCTTCACATCGAAATATCCTGGCAGACCTTCTAATTTCAATGAGTGGACCAGTTCAAAGTGAACCATGTGGATGGAAACGTTTTGGAAACGTTGATTGTGAGGGAACAGCGAAGGCAGGTCATAGAATCGGCAATTTCAGACGAACGCTGCTTTTGGCTTTCCGGAACAGAAGAACTCACCTCATGTGCTGGTAGACTAACTGAGTTCGATTTTCTTGCAGCCAGTGCTGAAGTTGGCTGGATTGTAGGTAGGTTGCTCTTTTTGGTGTTCATTAGGTTGCTGGAAATAAAGCTGCTGGGCAGGGTCATTTGAAGGGCGCCGTGGCCGAGCATAAGCGAATGTCCAACAGCCTCGCTTGGAGTAACGGCAGCAAATGGACAGTAGTTGCAGTTCCATTTAGGCGCAGTGGCATAGCTTCCCAGGTGGAAACGAAGTATATGCACCGTTGAAGCCGAATTGTCCAGAAAAATATTACAATCCAGACAGTCCATTGTTGCTCTTGTGGCTGTGAAATGTGAAGGCAGTTCCCGAGTATGCGGTTCTTTATATCGCGTACACACCTTCAATTCTTATGTCCATCTAGGATTTGAAAGCATCCACACATTACAAAATCAGCCCCTTTTTAAGTCTCTCAGCGTCACTATACTAACTCTATCTAAGCCTGAACCTAAGTATAAGCTTTAGGCTAAGCCAATGTAAGCCAAAGGTATTTCAAAAAGGGGCTTTGAGAAAAGGCATTAAAAATATGCAATTAATAATATACAATTAAAATATGCAATTAACGGAAAATAATAATAGAATAGAAAATAATAGAAAATAAAAAGGAAACAATGTGAGAGTGTTGATTTCTGGCCGCGAAGCTTTCACTTTTTGTCTGTGGTTATGCAGTGTCAGGCCGAGAGCGGCGAATAGAATGATGCTGCGAAATGAGCAAATGTCGGACTACTTCAGCAGAAACTAAGGCAGTAAATGGCCTGCTTCTACAAGAACATTTGGGAGATGCGGCAAAGTGTATTCGAATTTGATGTTCAGCTGGCTCTGAGTCACTAAGAACATAGAAAAATGAAAGCTGGTAACTCTTTTATCTAAGCTAAGGACTTGACATTCAAGACATTTCATTTCACGTAGAGTATTTCGGCTAAAATGAAAGTTTGGAACGAAGATAAAAAGCGCAAAAATAGGGACATTAAATGATTGCTTACGTTTGCAAAAACAACAACGAATTTAATGAATCGATTACTTTTTTGTGCAAATTAAAAGGTTCGATAAAATATAAAATAGAAACTTAGCAATTAATTTTTGTACAATAATATTTTTTACTATTAAATTGCTCAGTGTTTACTCCGTCCGATAAAAATGGATGATTGCAGAGAAGAGCGCGAATGGCGCATCTGGGTTGACAACAAGTTCGTGCACCTCATCTCGCCCAATGTCTACCGCACCTACGGCGAGGCACTGGAAACTTTTCACTGGTCATTCAATTGCCACCTACGTCATCTTCTGAAGTTCTGGGTCTAGGTTCTCCGAGTTCGGTGACTGGCCGAACAACTGGGGCCGGCTAGACAACTTTCTTGCCATCTACATTGGCGCTTTCGCCATGTACTTCATCTCTGGACGCCTCAAAAAGAAGTGATCTTTATCATCATCCATCTTTTTCTCTGATTTTCAATTGGCTTCCAATAAATGAGTTGAGGGAGAGTGTATGGATTGAGGCATCGACTAAAGGATGACGTTCGAGAAAGTCTTTTCGACGGTGCTCGTGAGTGGATGAAGGGCGTAGGGCGAAAGCGACGTTTCATGGGCGGGGAGCGGCCCAACCTCGCCGATTTAGTGCCTCCCTTCTTTCTGCCTCTTCCGTCAATTGACAGCTGTGGCGTAACAAAAAAGGGTAATTGCGAATTGCGATGCAAGCGGGGATTCTGTGGAGGGAGGGAGGGAGTGACTGGGGGTGGTGGGTGCTGGCAACAGGTTGAGTTTTTTCAGCCATGATTGCGGGGTGGGAAGAAGCCTGGTGTTGTGCTTTCCTGTTTCCCTTCTGGTGTAAGAGGTGGTTGAAGGGTATGTACGGGATGCTGACGTCGTTCGAGGGTACGGCGGCGTTCGCGGAGATGATGGATGCTGTGGGCGGCCTCAAAGGCTGGTTCAAGGCCGTTCGCAAGGCCGTGGAGGCTAAGGAGGGGAGGCGGGATTTGGCCGCCGCCTTGGATGCTACCCCCCGATGATTCAATCCTTGCCCATATTTGTGTGGAAATAATATGCATATTCCAGTCGAGGATGCCAAGCAAACTTCTTCAGAATCTTTTTTATTTGGTGTTGCTCAGAGTAGATAAAGAGGCAGGAGGATAAATATAAAGAACACATAAAGAGCCAGGAGTCTGAACTGCCATTGTAGAGTTGTGCAGAGTGAGCATAGAATCAAAGGAGCAAGATGTGAGCCCATAAGAAGAGGTGGCTGAAGAATTTGGGCCCGGGGATGATGAAAGGTGGGATGAGGGGTGATGGGTGGGTGAGGGTGGGATGAGGGGTGGCATTTCCGGCCGGTCGGGAACCAGCCGGAAAGGCTGTGTATTGTCCCGGGAATGGCTGGTGCGTGAAGAGAAAGGGTGGGCTGGAGCGTCTGGGCTGAGGCAGAACCCGCTCTCCCCCTATCGGCGCTGGGGGATCAGGCGCAGGGGCCGTTGTTAGCAGCGCCTAATGTCCTCCTTGGAGGAGCAGAGGATGATGGTCTGGCCTGAACGGGTTGGGCGGGCGGGGGGCTGCACTGAAGGACTGGGGGTGGAAGGGGGCGGGGTTTTTGCAGTCAGGTGGGAGGGGGTGATGGGGGCGCGAAGCTCTTATAGGCAGCCCACAGCTCCTCACTTCTGCAGCCTATCACGTCCACGACCTTTTCGCACTCCACGCAGCTCAAAAACCCGGTTTGCTTCTTCCCCATCTCCTACCTCTCACCCACCGAAAAACATTTGCTGTACCCTGTATCAATCATCGTCATTTGTCTATTGGCCGAATTGGAATTGCAACTGAAAGATTGAATGAGTAATTGTAGTCAAAGATGATGAGCCTGGTGGCACTGGCCTTGATCGGGGCGGCGGCGGCGCAGCCCCTCGGCTTCGGCGGCCCCGGCTTTGCCAGCGTCGGCCCCGCCGGCTACGGCGCCGCTGGCTACGGCTTCGGAGCCTACGGTTTCGGCGCTGGCGCCTTCGCCGGACCCGGCGGCGACGTCGGACCCTTCGGACCCGGCGTCGTGGAGGGCCTGGGCAACCCATGGGGCTCCCACGGACCCAACGGACTCCCCGGTCACTACGCCCGCGCTCAGGCCGCCTCCGCTCAGGCTGCCCAGCTCAAGGCCGATGCCGACTCTCGCCAGGTACCCTCTATCCTCTCTCCTAGCTCCCCATCCTCCTAGCAACCAGCAAACTCTTAGTGAGAGGCGATTGATGTTTGAGGCCGCGCACAACGCCGCCCGCGCCCGTGCCCAGCACAACGAGAAGGCCGCTGCTGAGGCCGCTGCCCGCGCCGCCGCCGCGACCGCCGCCGCGCACAAGGCCGCCGCCGCCGCCCGCCACGCCTCCAACGTCGCCATCCACGAGCGCCAGGTGGCCGCCGCCGCCCTCCACCACGCCTCCGGCAACCACGCCGCCGCAGAGCACGTCGCTCACTCCGCCTACCAGGGATTCCCCGGCGCCGTCGGATACTCTGGTTCCTCCTCCTCTACCCTCCAACTCCCTCTCTCAACCTCCTCTCTTCTCACAGGTGCCATCCCCGCCAACGGCCCCGGCCTCTTCTCCGGCCCCAGCTCTGGCTGGTGGCGCAAGTAGACGCCTCCTCCTCGCCTTCCCTACTACCTCCACTCCCCCCCAGACCACATGGCCTCCCAAAGAGCAATCTCATGATCAGCTAGTGCATCGTCTAGTTGGACACTCTAGTGGCCCTTGCCTTGCTTTGCGGCCTTCGCTAGTTTCATTATTATTCTCTACCCGAGAACAAATCTCACGCAGCCAACGAGATGGATAGCAGCAGAGAGACAAAGAAAGAGATCAGGGGCTGAGCGGGTAATGGAGGACAATGAAGGAGGCTGGGGGTCCACTCCTTATCAGCCCAGATCGGTGACCCAGCCCGATTGCGATCGCACTATGACGCAAACACCCACCCTGGCCTACAACCATCCACACCCATCCGTCACCTTTTCGAGGGCCAGGAAAGGTGCCCCCGAAATGCCGGAATTGACAACCCAGGGCGGCTTAAGCGGCCTTGTGGCGGATTTCTGGTCAGAGTACAAAAGCAACCCGGGCTGGAGTGCCCTCTGCACCTCCATCGGCTGCACCGCTGTTCTCATGATCACCAGTCCCGCGTTCAAAGCCCCATCCTACCCAGCTTCA
This sequence comes from Ptycholaimellus sp. GST1_10, assembly GCA_030248095.1. Classification (NCBI taxonomy): domain Eukaryota; kingdom Metazoa; phylum Nematoda; class Chromadorea; order Chromadorida; family Chromadoridae; genus Ptycholaimellus; species Ptycholaimellus sp. GST1_10. The sequence goes on along the minus strand of JASANA010012060.1, from coordinate 106,804 downwards.
TTGGTTGAAGAGGGGTTGAAGAAGGTTGCAGTTTGGCGGTGCACAAATGGTATCGACGCGGCAGCAGCGACTCAGACTCCGTCATCCCCTACTTCGTCGGCTTCATCATGTCCCTCTTGTCTTCACCTTCTTGCATCAAACAACTCGCTCGCCTCCCTCGCTTCCAGCTCCAGTCAATGGCTGCTGTACGCGCTGCTGGGTGGAAAATGGGACCAGATCGCGCTCAACCTCTACGGCGTTTTTGCCAACTTCGTCTGGCTCCTCTGTCTCTTCTATTACCGCAGCATCCGAGTATGCTACCTTCTCAAAAGCCTCTCTCAAAAAGAGCTTTTGAGATTAGTGAGTAAATAAATGTTGAGAGAAAGCTGGCCAACCAGCTGCAGCTGATGTTCGCGGGTGTGGCGTTGACCTACTTGCTGCTCTTCAACCTGCCGAGGGAGACTGGTCTGCGCTACTCCGGGCTGATAGTGACGGGGATGCAGTGCCTGGCAGCTGTGTCCGGCCTCTACATCATCGTTGGCTCACCTTGAGCCACCTAAGGCAAGTGTAGGTGTGAAAGAGTGATGGAGGAGTACAGAAGATGGTGCTGGAGCGAAAGCGCGTGGACTTCCTGCCCTTTGTGATGGTGGCCATGACGCTGGTGCTGGAGCTTCAGATCACACTCTACGCACTCTTTCTGCCTGACCTATACATTCTCGTTGGCGCTTTTAAGTTACTCTTTGCGGAGTATGCAGAATTTGGAGTGACAGGTGAGCAACGGATCAGTGATGCTGGTAGACGGGACGATATTTTGCCTATTTTTCGTCTACCCTGCAACTAAAGAGACCGTCATTACCATCAAATCGTTCGCCCTTCTGAGAAGAATGAATTCGCTCAAAGGTTTCATTGATTTATGGTCCATTGCCATTTAACCATGATAACTTTCATGTATTCTAGGCTCACTTCCGCTGAAAGAACGAGCACAAGCTTAGCAAAATGTACAATCAATGATATTTTTAGTCCTTTTGTTTTCTCATTTTTGTTGGATTTCTCATCTTTATGTGAAAATGTTTGATTTACGAATAAATTTTGTTCTATTTTTGTGCGGCCGTAGGCCGTCTGCCGCGGAGGGCAGGGCAGTCAGAGCTCCGGAGGCCGTAGGGCATGGGTGCGGAGGCCCCGGAGCGAAGCCTAGCATGCGAAGCAATATATGCACGGTAATAGTAGGTCAGATGTATTTACAACACTGCAACACAGTTTCGCGCAAAGTCGTAGATTGGCATTCCAAGCAACCTCAACGTTACTTCTCCCCCTCTCCAGCTTTCCGAAAATTTAGTGGGGTATTACATTGCGTTTTTATTAGTGGTTGAGCTGTCATTGTTATTTTACCTAAGGTTAATGATGTTCTTCGGATGACAGCATACGTTTTAGAACTTCGACGGTTCCTGGGGCTAGGAAACAAGGTGGGAAGCGCTGATGGATACCTACGTCAAAGTCGTCAAGGGTATATTTCGTCATTTATCTCACTGAACCACAACAAAAAAGAGAATTATTCAGTTATTGATGCTTGAGCCACAGTGTGATGAATGCTGAAAATGAGTTTGATACAATTTGGGCTACAAATTGGCAGGACCGACTCGGGGCGCAAAGCGGCAGCGAAAGGAAAGCGAGGATCAGGTAGTGCCCTCTGGTTGGAGTGGAGCATGGGAGGAACCGGCGGCCAAGCTCTCTTTCATCCATCCACGTCTAGCCTCCCTCATCCGCCCCAGTCTGCTTTCTAGTCTAGTCAAGTGTTGGCAGAGGAGGAGGATAGCCGATGCTGGGCTCGACTCCTCGCCCTCTCCAACGGCCTGCGCGACATTACTCTTCGAAAAGATGTTCATTCTTACTCATCCCTAGTTTCTTTCCGAAAGCATGAGACATCATATTTACACTAACTCATAGATCAAGGCTGACGAAATGTCGTTCAGCCATTTTCACAGAACATTCTATGTGAAAAAGAAAAAGTGTGGATGCAGAAGGAGATGGTGGGGCGGAGTGATATCAGCTGCTGGGACTCCGGCGTTGCGAGCAGTGAGCAGTCCTGCTTCGTCAGTCGGCACCACTTCACCGTTTCCCGAATTGAAGAGGTTCTCTTCTTTTGCTTCTCGTCTTTTACTCCTTTGTCATTTGACCATGATCGACAAGAGCGTTATCCAGGCAAGCAAGTACATGAAGGCTGGGATTGGATTGAGGATGGGCGCGAAGAGAGCGCGAACATCCGTTGCCACGGCATGAACGGGCTCTACGTCAACGAGCAATTCCTGGGTCCTGGCGACGAGACAGGCCTTCTCGACGGCGACCGACTTAGTCTCATCTCTAACCACAATCTCAGTATCCCATCCAACTCCTACCACAAATCCCACCCACTCAATTTGGCCATTCGCCTAGTGTATCGCTACCTGGAGACCCCGCTCAGCCACCTTCCCTCCGACTTCATCCAGGAGTACAATCTTCTGCACAGTCTCAGCAAGTAAGCCCATCTTTTCTCACTTCCCCATCATGCTACTCTGTGTCTTCTAGCGGGAGCTTCGGGGAGGTTCATCTGGCCTACCAGGTGGGGAGCTCGGAAACGGTCGTCTGCAAGGTCGTCAACCGCTCCAGAGATCCCTATGTTCTCCTCTCCTCCTCTCTCTCTCCGCTTCCCTTGAATGAGAGAGCGTTGTGGGTGCAGCTGGCTAAGCTGCTGGACAGGGAACTGGACTTGGCGGCCACACTGCGCCACCCGAACATCATCCGCGTCCTCAACTCCTACTACTGGCGTCGCACCGCCTACATCTGCATGGAGATGTTGCTGGAGGAGGAGAGGAGGATAGAGGAGGATGAGTAGGGAAAGGTTGCAGGGCAGACGGCGGTGACCTGCACGAGCGACTGCAGCGCTTCGTCGGTGAACGCCTGCCAGAGCTCTTTACAAAGCTCTACGCCTGGCAGATCCTACAAGCTCTTCAGGCTAGACCTCTCTTTCGCCTGCTAGACGCTTTCTGCTTGCAAAGAGAACTACCTGTTTCCAGTACATGCACGATAAAGGCGCTGCTCATAGAGATATAAAACCGTCCTAATCGATGTCCCGATGGATGACTGATAAATTGTTATTTTAAATATTTTATTAGTATTATTTCAACCATCATAAAACATTATGACAGTCATTAATGACAGTTTATGAGAACAAGATTCAGTATATGTATAATTATTGATTGTTTATGTTCCTCGCTCTTCATCTTTGCCATATTTTCAGCAAGTATCTTCGAGTAAAAAAAATGGCGTGTAAAAAAAGTCAAAATGCTAAACCAGCAAGGGCAGAGCCCAATAAGGCCATCCGTATCATGCAAAAGATACATTATAAGCTGTGCTATAATTGAACAAAGAGTTAAGCCAGCAATTCTATCAATAGCCAAAATATCCTAAGCAGTTCACCTATTGCTGCATGAACTGCTCCATCCACTCCCAGTCACCGATGGCCGGCAGGCTCTTCTCTAGGCCTAAGTTAGGCTGGTCCTTGGTCTTCGTCCTTCTCTGGCGTCGTTGGACAGCTTTCTCCGCCTCCTCACGCGCCAATGCCAGCTGAAATGAGTTGATGATTTGCATGACGGTTAGTGTGAGCAGCTTCAAGCACCAGGCGCGAGAGATTTGCGCTTTTGTCGGCCATTTTGAAGGTGCGAATGGTCTTGGCGGCGAGGAGGGAGCGTTGCTCCAATGGGCAGCCCCGAATCTGCTCCGCCACGCTCCTGAGGAAGTCGTCATAGTCCTGTTTGATGGCGGATGAGAGGGCGGGCTTGGCGTGGGTGTTCCAGATAGACCTCCGGTAGACCACTTTGGCCTTCCAGTAGAACACGCCGTCCATCACCTTACCCTTCAGACGGATTCCTTTTCCATTATGCTAGACTGCTAGTGGGCAATGGGGGGAACCGCAAATCCAGCATAGCTTTTTGGATGGACGTCGAGACGCTTTCGGGCGCTTTCGACCAGGAAGCGGTCCTTGACCAGTCGTTTCAGCAGGAGCTGACGCCTGAACCCAGAGCTAAGGTGGTAGAGTTCGTGGATGAGTTTGGCAGCCAGGGCCTCATCTCCAGCATCCAAGGCCTGCGAGATCTTCACGACTGCAATTTATTTGGCTTGTTCAAGTGGTTCAAATGGTGATGCAAGGGCAAGGACTGTTGGTGCGATCGTGTGGGATGCTGGCCAGCACACTGATGAAGTCTGGGCTGGTGATGAGGTCGGAAGGGCAGCGGATGAGGCTCTCCTGAGGCAGGCGTGAGCCGTAGTAGCCGATGCCCACTTCCTGGTCGAAGATGAGTGAAGCTGCGTAGGCATCACTTTTGCCCACCACCACTGCAGCTTATTGCATGAGCATAGAAACTGAGCAATGATAATGGCACCTGCGAGGTCTGTCACCTCTCTGGCGAGGTAATGGTCGCGCGTAGAGGTGGCCATTACGTTCCTCGCGTTCTGAGCTGAAGAGGCGATGAACAGGTCGTTGATGGAGTGCAAGGCGGGCCGCCGGTGAAGATCATCCTCCACCCACTCCCCGTCCTCGAACTGCTCCCCGACCTCACCTGCTTCTTCCGCCCCGCCCCCAGCCTTCAATCCTTTCTTTCATCGTGGCAATATCACTTTTGCATTCAGCCACCTGCCCACTCGGTCCGGCATCCTCCGACTCTCCGCTTTCCAGCTCCGACTGTAGGAGGGTGCGCTGCATCTCCGGCTTGGACGGGCCTCTCATCATGCTGAGCCGGGCCGCGTCCTTGTGTGGCTTGGGTTGAGGGACCAGGCGCAGGCTGGCTGCCGTCTGGAAAAGATAGGATTCTCCATGACTTCCTTTTTCTTCCTCCCTCAGTCGCCCTTCACACCCTAACCTTTGTTCTCTCACTATCTTTCTCATTCCACCCCCTTTCTCAGCAAGTATACTAGCACTATGAGCAATTGAAAATAAAATAAAATATGAGCAAGCAACAAAATGTTTTTGGATAAAAAATATCATTCCATCCAAAAATAAAACAATGAAATGTGTGCCTCAGTGCAGAAAAATGGTTTTAATGAGAAGTGGAAAGCGATTGGAAAAGAGAGGATTTTCCATGACCATGTTATGTTTGAATGTGAATGTGCTTACAGAGCGAATCCCGTGTGGGCGGTAGCTGGATGAGTCGTAGCCGGCGAGGCTAATGAAATCTCTGCTCCACTCGGCCACCGATTTATTGAGACCATTTTTCTCTTCAGCTTCTAGCATGAATAGAGATTCTGGTAATTTTCAGAATGTGCTAATGATGAAGCGGGCCAACGAAACTGTGGTGAAAGTAAGAATTTCTTGGAAGAGGAGAATGAGAAAGGGGCACGCCTTTGCCAGCTGGGGGACTTCGGCCTGAGCAAGGATCGGAAGCACGGGCCGTTCTCCAGCTGCGTGGGGACGAGCGAGTACATGCCGGCCGAAGTGATGAAGGGGGAGGCGGAGTACGAGACGTCCTGCGACATGTGGAGCCTCGGCGTCGTCCTCTTCAAATGCCTCTCCGGCAGCTATCCCTTCTCCGAGCCCGACCTGGAGGAGAAAATCCTTGCCAACAAACCTTTCCGTCTCCGCAAGGTCTGGGACAACCTCGTCTCCCTCCAAGGTCCACGCTAGGATCTGGGAGGTGAAGGTGAGCTGAGAATGGAAGGTGAGGCCGAGGATCTTGATGTTCTTCTTGAAAGGGATGGGCTGGCCGCTGGCCGATCCCGCTGGCCTTCAACAATGGTTGTAGCTTAGTTGGGTTGGGCATTAGCGAACAATGCATTGTTGCTACTTCGGATCTAATGCTAATATGATAATGCAGACATGGAAGGTTGGAAAATGAATCAAAAAAGAGCAAAATGCCCCATTTTTCAGTCTGGGGAAGACAAGAATCTCCCCGCTTGGTGATGAGCAGGAGTAAAACCCCTGTCAGAAAGTTGGTGGAACAAAGGAGTTCCCCTCGGACTCCGCGGTGGTTCCATAAGTCTCCTGGAGACACTCCAGCGTTGGGAATCAACATCGGGCTCAGCCATGCTGGCCTAATGATCATCCAAGGCTTAACCGAAATTCACTTTTTGCTTCTTGCATATATAGATGCCCCAGTCTGCCCAACATCATATCCCTGAGTAGAGGTGCCCAAAACTGCGCGTTTCTCATACCTACTTTTATGAAAGGGCATGGTAGCTACAAGGCCTTGGACTTGGTACTGAGGGAGGGGCGATTTGCTTGGTTATATGAGGGCCCAAGGATAGAGGGAAAACCTCGAGATGTGGGTTGATGTGATTGCGGATCTTGGTTGACATGTGCTGGAGGGCCTTGGCCTTTGCTCTGAGAGTGGGGCGAGTGGCGCGGCCGTAGGAGGGTGCGGGGAGGCCTCCGGTGATGCGGGCGGAGAGGCGCTGGGTGTTCAGCGGTCGCGTTTTCGTGCTTTTGCTTGTGGCAGACGGCCGTGTCCCTGCTATTGCTGTAAGCGTTCCCGATAGCTTAGCAAAGGCATGGAAGGAGTGAGGTCAGAGAGAACTGATGGCCTGACTAGGCACTGGGGCGGGCGGTAGGATGACATTGATCGGCAAAGCTTGGGCCTGTACATTGATGCTCAGCACAAGTCTAAAATGCTACAGCATGAGCCGCTTATGAATTGTCAATCATCAAAAAGAACTAGACTAGGTGTGACAAAATCTTGATAAATTTTGAATTATATTATAAACCATTTTGAGTTAAAATGTTAACAGGTTCATCTACGAAATCCACTGATCATTCATAAGCAGGCGGCAATTTGTGGCAGAAACCCCGTCATCTGGATTATTTCAATTTTTGTTTTGTCTTGAGTTTTTGCTTAAAAGATAAGTTATTTTTGAACCTTACTTATTTATAGAACAGTATAAAATGTTGAAAATTCATGCCAAAGTTGAAGCGTGATTCAGATTAGAATAAAAATTGATCATGCTGAATATGCCAGCAAAATTTAACTTTACCCTTCTATTTTTGATTTAATTTCAATTTTTTTGGGTTTTTGGTCCGGGTCCTCTTAAAATTTCATCATGCCTAAAAATGCAGAAATTTTTTTTCCTTATTTCAAAGCATTTACTTACATTTTAACATATTTTCTTATTTCACAAGTTACATTTTCTATTTTATCTTTCACTAATTTTTGTCCTCTTTGTGCCAAAATTGCCGCCTGCTTATGAATGATCAGTGGATTTCGTAGATGAACCTGTTAACATTTTAACTCAAAATGGTTTATAATATAATTCAAAATTTATCAAGATTTTGTCACACCTAGTCTAGTTCTTTTTGATGATTGACAATTCATAAGCGGCTCATGCTGTAGCATTTTAGACTTGTCAAGATCTTGGCCATGTGGAAGAGATATTAAATATTTACTTGCCACATGAACAAGGCTTCAAACAGTCGATTGGTGTATAAATGTCCATGGTTTCATTCAACATCCAAGGCCCTATGAATTCCATCGCTACCCATTCAAAACCTAGAGCGCTGTCATGTCCTAGGAAGGACTACCTGAGCATCAATTTAGATAGCGAAACCTATTAAAACGCCGAATATGTAAAACTGCGCAGTTTCACTGCATTGAAACATCACTTAATGGGTAGAGGACAGAATCGAACAAAATGTGTTCCACAAACGTGAATTGATTGGGAAATGTCTCCAAAAAACCTATGCCAAAAATTACACCATTGGATAGCTGAAACAATTTGCTCAAACACGTAATTCTTAGATTTTTAAAATTCGCTTTTGTTCGAAAATGAGAACACTTCAAATTCGGAGATATCATTTTTTATGCCATTTTTTGCAGGTTTTTTCAAAATTTCTAAAATACCAGGGACAAAATCAAAATTTCACGATTTTTCCCATCGAGATCTGACTTAGAGCTTTCGATTGATATATATGTGTCCTAGGTTTCAACCAATACCCAAGGAGCTCAAACTCGGGACATGAAATTCCAAAAAACTTGATCGCCCATTCATAACTAGGGCGCTGTCGCGCCCTAGGACTTGATCACCAGACATTTCATTGCCCAGTTTCTATAAGTGGGAGTGTAAGAGAAGCGAACGTGCTGGCCAGTGTTGAGCGCCGCTTGAAGGTGGGCTAAGTTGTAGCCTGGCCGGATGACGACGGTGACGACCATTTCCCAGTCTACTTCAGCGCTCGCCCTTGCCTGCATGTTGCTTCGCTGCAGTCGATTTACTCTTTGCACGATTTGTTGCCCTTGAGAGAGTGCCTGAAAAGGTCTTCCTCTCAAATAAGCTCGTTAGCCCTCGGTCTCTATCACTCGCGTTTTTGAGCAAAGCGGCTATGGCAGCAAAGATCTGCGGCTGCGTCGTTCCTGGAGGCTTGGTGAAGCCGCGAACGAGGACGTTGAGCGTGAGTGGAGGACCTGGGGGCAGAGAAAGGATGCGGTAGAAGAACTAGATGAGCGGTGGGAGGGGAGGAAACCGGGTGCAGGGCCAGCAGGCCAGCGGGGCCGGGGCATCCGTCAGGTGGTCTGCCTCCTCTGCCTCTCTGGCCTCCTCCTCGACCACGCCCTCCTCCACCGCCGCGGCCGCCACCTCGTGCTGCTCCACGCCCGCGGCCCTGCCCACCTCCAGCATCAGCACCACGCCCAGCGGCAGCTCCACCGCCGCCTCGCGCTCCTCCACCACGGCCTCGTACTGCTCCAATCATGCCTCGCGCCGCTCTGCCTTCACTGCTGGCGCCTTCCCCGTCCCCTGCTTTCTCATCTTCCTTGGCCTCTTCCGCTCCTGCCAACCACATCATCTCCTTTTTGCATTTCCAACTATCACCAACTGCTCTCCTACTACTACTCTTGGAATAATAGTCCTGAAGGTGAACACATACCCAGTGCTGGCACTTCGATCTGGCTGGTGCTGGGCAGTAGCTGCTGCTGTCGGGGCATGGCGATGCCTCAGAAACCAAAACAAGACTTTAACATTCCTTTTCTGTTTGTCATTCCAGTTCAGTTCTAGTTGCTGTGGGGGAAAAGTGGAGTACTGAAATAAACTGAGACAAAATCTGATAAGTGTCAAGATGGCTGCGCATCTATTGGTGATAGCCGATACTATCTTGTTTAGAAAAAGTATTTTTCTTTTTCTTAAATTTTCATTCTTTACTTATAATTTTGATTTTATTGATTACTTTTTAATGCCTCAGAAACCAAAAAAATACCATGGTAACTTAATAAGTGCATGAAAAGACTAAACTGAAAGAAAGCATAGCCAAACAAATCATGTAGAAACATGACTGCCTTGGCCAGTTTTTTAGAAGGTGCAGAAATTTACGCGCTAAAGCTTAATAAAGAATGTTAGGGCGACAATTGCGTTTTAATGATTTATTTTTTATCAGCGTTTCTTTATATTACATTTATATCGATAATAACTTGCAGTGTGATTATTGCGATGGGGTTGTGATATTCTTGAGCAGGATGGAGAAGTAGGGTTCGATGAGAATAGCATAGAGAAATGCTGCTGAATCAACGCCAGCCAATTCACGCAGCGGATCTATGCCATGACTGATACAGCATGAGCCTGACAAAAGAGCATGCCACTCCACCCAGAATCCCCCCAGAATACCCCGCTGATTCAAGCACTGTCCGGATGCAACACTCTTAATCCCCGTCCATCTCCATCCCCACCTCATTCTCTCTCTCAATCTCTCTCTCTCTCCAACCCCAAACCAACCTCACCACCCAAAGCATGCCCTACTCCGGAGACAACCGATCCTGGCCCTATAGATCCGAAACTCTCGTACTCACTACCATTCATTTGCAAATGTGAGGGGGGCCATGTTTGGGTTGAATGCGGAGGCTTCCAAGCCGCTGCGGCACAATGAGGGTCTGGAGGAGTTGCAACGGGAGCGTTTGGTGGAGTACAACGTCGTTCGACAGCGCTACGACAAGAAGAGGGCCGAGCGCCTCGCCAAGGTTTTATTTCAATTATCCCCATTCTTCCTCAATCGATAAGACAGCTGAGTGGAAGGAGAAGAGACGGGAGGAGAAGGGGAATAGACGAGGAGAGGGGAATACGCGTCCGCACAATGGCCATTCAACCCCCTACAACCATCGCATCGTTCGCTTGCTCAGTGAGCCGAAAGAAGCTCATTTTTGGTCGATCAGGAGGTGGAGGGGAAGCCTTCGGGAGGTGTCCGCCCTTATCCGTACAACAGCGACAGCCGGGTTCACAATTTCTGAGAGCTGACAACGCACAGCAGGACACTTGAGGACAAATTTAGGCCTCGCATAGACCTGGGAAGGACTACAGAAACTACAATGACAACAAAGACCAGAAGGACTACAACAGGAATTGGCCCAATGCCAATGGCGTAAGCGGGCGGCGCTCCAGAAGTGCCAGCTCTTCCTCCTCTTCCTCCAGCTCCTCCTCAAGGCCACACCCACCTTCCTTTTCCCTCCCCTTCAAGCTATTCTTTTCAGCAAGCATAGCCGAAAGTCGGATGGGCGGGCCAAGAGTGGCAGCTACGCGGATGCCAGGACACCGTCGGGCAGGCGGCTGGGTACCCAGGACTCTTTCCGCCAGTGGGACGAGTTGCGCGAGGATAAGCTGCACGAGAATGATCGCGGTCCCTGCCTCCTCTTATGGACAAGGGACAGTAAAAGAAGAGAGCTTTGGCAGGCAACAACCTGAGCAGCTACTACGAATTCAACTCCCTCTACAAAAGCGCTCGCCCCCGGGCCCTGCAGGACCCACCGCGCCCTCCGAAGCACCCCAACCTTCGCCCGCCTCACCCCATCCCCACCAGTTGACATTTCTTCTCTACAGCTATGTGGGAAGTGAAAAGAGACCGTCATAGTTCCTGTGCACGGCAATGGCGGCGAGAGTCGACCTATGTTGAATGGACGCTGGGAGCGAAGCTACGCACACGACGACCTCGGCGGCAATCGCTCTCGCTCTCAGGGTTTTTCTGCGCTTTAGGGGAGAGGAAAGGAATGAAGAAAGAGCTGAAGACCCGGGCGTGCGCACGATTCCGATAACTGTCACTCCGCGGCGTCGCCTTCACCAGAACGAGGCATGGCCCCAGGATCGCTGTCACAACACCTATTCCCAACGACAACCTGGTCACTGTTGTCAGGAGCCTAAGGCAGCTGATGAGTAGAGTAAATGAGGAATTGCAGTTAGGGATGAGGACTGGGAGAGAATGAAAGAAAAGCGAGCTCCGGAAAGGAAGCAGAAGGCAGATGCGGCGGCACGGATGGCCGACTTCAACCGTCGTTTTGACCAGGTTGTGGCTGGCTTTCAATCGCTTTCATGAGGTGCTAATTATTTGCTGGAGCAATGAGGTGTATGAAATGAAAGAACGAGCTAGTTTGAGGAGTGGCGGAGGCAGGAGGATGATATGTACGATAGAAGCAATGGCTACAGTGGTCAGCCATGGTACCGAAAGGTACCATCCTGGCGTTGTCCTCAGAATTGCCCTCCAGAAGAGCTCTTCTGCTTCAAATGCATGCGTTATCCTTTCCGTGAATAAATTATCTATCGATTGCCTCTATTGGTCATTTTGCCTATGCGAGAGTACTAGACATCAATGATTATTCCACAGTCTAGCACTCTAAGATATTCTGGCAAAAGTGCAAGGTAGTACTGAGCCAAGCCTGCTAAACACCGATAATTGTAAATATTTACTGTTCTTTCCGTTACATTTTCGTGTTTTCTGCTTCTATTATTAGGCGTTGCTGGGACTTTATTTATTAATTTCTGGTACTTGCTTGTATTTTCAGCAATATATTTTCTAACACCTTGACAGCTCAAATGAATGAATTTGCCTGCTATGTGCAACGGTCATTTGCAGTACCGAGCTGGTAACGGTTTTTTTTTCACGTGAATTACAGCTGCTATTTTGCAGTATTTTTGTTCCAATATAGCCCCAATTATGGTGCGGGAAATGATAAATAACGTTTTCGAATAGATATATGCAAAATTCAGAAAATGTTTTCATGAAAATTGATTGAAAAAGACCAAATAAAATATTGTCTTAAAAGCGGCCAGTGCCCAGTTCATTGTTGAAGCGTGGGCCAGGCCAGGTTGAAAATTGCAATTTTCAAATTTTTTGATTTGGTCTTTTTTATCAATTTTTCGTATAAGGTCGTTTTGTTTTTCCATATATCAATTTTAAATTATGTATTATTCCCGCACCATGGTTTTCCCGCCCGATTTTTAACGAATTTATTAAGTTTGAAAAACGGCCGATTATTAAATCATCTACAACTTTCGAACTTCTTAATGGATTTTGATGTGTCTTGACCACCATTTGAACTGCATTAAAAAGGAAATCTCGCTACAATAATTTATTACCAAGTTATTCACCAAAAATCAATTTTTGATTTTTGAAAAATATGAAAAAATTAAAAATTTTAATGTAAAATTATTTCGTAATGTTTTTTTGGTTTTTTTTTCAATGTAAATAAAACACACGAAACAATTATTTTGTAATGAAGAGAAATACCAAAAAATTTTCCGATAAACAATATGTAACCATTAAAATTGCTAATATCCCAAATCCAGGCCATGCTAGCAACACTTGCTCCCAATATTACTAGAAAACCACTCTTTCTGCCTAGAGCCAAGGAGCACTATAGCAGATTTTAGGCGGGGACGGAAAAGATAGTGTATGGCGTGCAGGGCTTGGGGGCGTAGGCGGGCGTCTGCATCCAGCTCACGTGCCCGCCGCCATAGCCAGTCATCTCCGTATCTACGTCGGACTCAATACAGATGCGAGCAAGGAACAAGAAGAGTAACTGCTGAAGGCACTGTTGGCCATTGCTCGGAAATAGAGGGCGGAGCGGAAGAGAACAGTCTCGTGCCATAAGAGCATGCCCAACAGGAATACACAAAAGAGCAAAATACCAGACAGCTTCCCGTCCACATTACCCTGCACATCTTACAAGCATCAGAAGTGCTGTTTAAGATAGTTATTTCTAGCCTTAATGATAGCCAGAAGGGCGAGTTTGTAATTTCCGTAATAGTCGTCAGCAACATAGCTACTGAGCAATGAAAAAAATGAAATTGATCATCAAGCAAAATAAGGCAGGTAACCTTTCCTCATGAATCAATTGATCTATGTGAATCCAGAGGTAGATCACCAGTCCAATGACCGCAAGCATGACCAGTATTTGGATGATCTTCAAATTTATCCTCAACGGACTTATTCTGCTCGAAAGGAAAAGCTGGTAGCCTTGTAAACGAAATGTGGCCAGACCAATGCCGCCTTCTCCGTGGCAACGCCAATAAAGTAAAGGACAAGAGTGAGGACGTTGATGCCGGCGAGAACAAGGTCGATCGGGTAGACATGAGCGTGGAAACGGATGATACCCACGCATAAACATATGCCCTCCAATATCGACAGCACCAGTCCCACAATCTGCTGACATTTTTGTAAGAGGCGGTACAGTGGTTCTATTAGGGCAAACCTTAACACTGCAGGCATTGCAGCAAGTCTTGTAGGAATTATTGCTTCTTGGGTCCATTTTTTGGTGCTTTTAGAAAAAGTTCTTGTGAAAAATGTGAAAAAGGGGGCTTTTTTTATGCGGCATAAGAGTCAGATAGAAGTGAGAACAATGAATGCTGACTTGGCAGTGAGTAAAGGGAATGATGAAACCTCCTACCACGAGTGAAGGATGGCTCATGTGACTTTGAAAAACAAGCCTGAATGAATGCAATGCTTGAACAATTATTTTGCATCACACATGTCCTGAGCTATCACTGAACTATCTTTTGCACGAGCTATTCTGCTCCAAGAATACGTCGAATTGACGTCGAAGAATAAAAACTTTATTTTGACAGAGTTTGGGGCAAAAATATATTTTGATGCGATAACCACATGACAAATGCAAGAAATTAAAAGAATAGCATTAATGATCATAGAATTAATGCGATGGTTATATTTGAACGGCATAGCCGAATGGCATAGCCTCCTGAGCCGCCGTCCTCAGCCGTTCTGAAGGCTTTCATCCCACTCGTAATAGTCTTGGCAAGCAAGAATGGATGGGACCGAAACGAGCGAGTGCCTGGAAGTAGCGGGCAGAGCGGTACAGAAGACTCGCGTGCCAGCTCAATATTCCCTGGAGGAAGAGCAGAAGCAGGAGGAGGACGCTAAACAGACCACCGATTTGCCTGCGCATGGCCTCCTGTGCAAATACAAAGGACTATCGGTTGAACATGACATTTTAGCCATTATTAGGGGCCACTCTAATGGCCTTAGCAGTCTGGCTGGCTTCTAGATGGGAGTTGTCGGAGCCGAAAGCCTCGTCGGTGATGCCGCTCTTTCCGACAAACCACTTGCACCTGATTTGAGAAAAACGTGAGACGATCCTGAAATGTCTTAATGGCTTACATTTCGTTCGCAGCTGGTAGCCATGCATCGTTCTCAGAGTAGTAGTCGAAATCGGTGTTAAATTTACGATATCTATGGCAGTCAAAATATTTAATTGGCAAGCCAGGAGAGGCAAAAGGCAACAGAAGGCTGTCCCAGTTCTCATTTCCAATCTCCGCTCCAAAACACTTTACGGCCGTGTCTGCTGATATCCACATTACTGCCAGCAACAAAAGCATCCCCAAGACCAGCAGAATCATTTGAACCTGGAAAAACGCAATTTGGCTGTAAAAAGCCAAGCAATTAGAGAAAGTGAACTTTATGGATGAAATAAGGCCAAATGAAAGCGGCGTTTTTCTTTGAATAGCCAACGAAATAGAGGTCGATGACAAAAGCGTTGAGGCCAAGTCCAATGAAGATGAGTATGAAGACGGGTACCGGGTAGATAACCCCAAATACGCCCGGCAAGATGATCAGGCAGCAGAGAATGACTTTGCAGAGGCCAATTGCCTCCAGAATCCCCAGTATCAGACAGGTTTTCTGTCAGGATGGCTTTTGTTATTGACGAAGGTTTTGAGGTCAAAAAGGAGCAGGGAAACCGTGACACTGCTTTTGTTGCAGCAGGTCTTGTAAACATTGTCTTGCAAGTTTTCCCAGCCGATCATCGCGTGGTTCTCATCTGGCATTCCGAGCGAAAATGGAAAGTGTTTGTAGCATTGCACGAGAAGTCAAGCATGAAGAGGAATGGCGTGAAATAAGCCGCCACAATTGTTGGAGTGAAATGTTCGCCATGGTCTGGTAACGGCTGATGATTGCCGTGGGCTGATCGCTTACAGCTTTCCGTTATTTATGTCCGTGCATGTAATGGGCAGTGGTTTAGGCTATTTCATGAAAGTGGTGACGCTTCGTTGACATACATCTGGTGGGATATGTGCTTTGATCGCTGTCATTTGTGAATTCAACAATCCAAATGTTCTTATTGCCGTTCATCATTCTCCTAAATCCTAACTTTCAATAATTTTAACCAACCATTAGTTCCCATCACCCGCCACCTGCACTACCTTCACCCGTCTCTCTAGTCAAACATAAAAGCAAAAGGAAAGAAAGATGTCAGGTGGTGATGGTGTAGGCGGTGATGGGCTTGGGCATGGGATAGGCGGGCGGGGCCTCCATTCCCCCCACCGTCCTCGTCACCAAATCGATCGTACGCCGCTCTGTCATTCTCATTTAGTTGCAGAGCCAGTTAAATAATGTCTGTAGAGGGCAACCATAGCTGGCCAGTGCCTGGAAGTAGCGGGCGGTGCGGTAGAGCAAGTTGGCATGCCAGAGCAGCATGCCCAGAATGCTTAGGAGGAGAAGAAGGCAGATTGCGAAAGCCCCGTCCATTCTACTCTTTGCCATGCCCTGAGGTGATGAAAAGGCTGGACTTGGAAAAGAGGCGATGATGAAGCAGAAGTAACCACAATGTCGTAGTCAGAGGAGTTGTAGCGATGGTAGTGGCTGGTGGCCAGGTTCCAGTAGCTGCGGGTGCTGGGGTACGAGTCATCCCAGTAGGAGTAGGTGGTGGTAGATGGCCTGCATTATCCATTCACACAATTTTACTCATCAGGAATTGCCAAGCATACCGGCTGGTTGGGTAAGTGTCAAATTTGTAGACCCAATCGTTCCGAGAGTCATCGTTGAAAGCAGCCGTGGTTGTGGCCCTGAAAATAATTTACTCAATGGGCATAGGGCTGGAAAAGAGTTGGAGGGATAACCAAGGGCTACGTTTGCCTCGGATGCGGGAGTTCTCCTTCTCAATGGCCTGGTCCAGGGTGGCCCAAAAGTAGATGAGCATAATCAGCAGACCAGCGACCACCAAGACACCCAGAACCTGTGCAAGCCCTCTCATTAGCAGGACAAGAATAAGAAGAATGGTTGGATGACCTTGTAGACAAAGTAGGGCCAGATGAAGCCAGCCTTCCTCTTGGCATAGCCGGCAAAGTAGAGGCCGAGGATGAGGACATTGATGCCGATGTAGACGAGGATGATTATGAGTGGCGCGGCCAAAATGTCCTCCCTACCCAGCATCCCTGCCACGCTGGCGAAAGCGAAGATGTTGATGAGGATCCAGATTCCCACGCAGATGGCTTCCATAATGGAGAGCACCAGGCCCGTGTTCTGACCAACATTGGGGGTTTGAAGTAGGTTTGAGAGCAATGGGCTGAAGGAGATACATGGACGCTGCATCCATTGCCGCAGGTCTTGAAGTATCGATCGTTCGGGTCCTCCCGCGTCATTCTATCGCACTAGAGCTTAGCGCTTCTGGAGCTTAGCTACAAGGTTAGTCCAGATAGCTAGCTATAAGGCTAAAGGTCAGAGAAAGTATGGGTGAGGTTGGGGTGGAAAAAGGACTGCTGGTAAAGGTCAGTGGGGAGTGTGCGATGTGAGAGAGGCACTGCGCCCAGCCGTGTCTCGTGCTTGCACCAAAACCGGACAGACATCCGTAGGACAGCCTTTACTTTGTCCCTTCATTCCCTGCATGATGTCATTGCGATAAAAACATCGCCTGTCCTCCAAACTTTTCACCGTATTTTTCCACTCTCCTCTCCTCAGAGGCACTGATGCCTTGAATCGTTTTCTTTGAATGAACGCTGCCATTGAAGGCATTCTCACGCACTGCACCTGAACATAGTCCGCAGTATAAGCCTTGAAGAGCGGAAGGGAAGGAGTGGAGGGGTGGTGGAGGAGGGGAAGCAGCTGGTTCCTCGCTCAGCTCAGCTTTCCGCCCGTTCAATGAGTGCGGAGGAGGGGGAGGAGGAGGTTGGCGCTGCTTGCTGTTTGGCCAAGGCATATGCGCCAAGGAGAGGAGGGCGGCCAACACCCCAGCGCCCACTCCTCTGCAAACTTTCCCTCCCACTGACTCACGCTCAAACTCTGCACAACCCCACTCAGCCTACTACTAAGCCCCCCACTTGGCGCTCCAACTGCAGTGCGCGTGGCCCCATACTTTCTGGAACTTGAAGCATCCTAGACGTTTCTTCGGCTGAAATTGGCCTTTTTCATCCTGTCTACTTCAGATTACTCCGTCAATAAAGAAGCGGTTGGCTTCACAGGCAGTGATAGCAGTCAAATCCTGTGCCCAGTTCTCTGGACAGAGTCCGAGGGCCGGTCTCTGAGGTGCATTTTGACAAAGTGATGTCCTCCCTGCCCCAATTGGCTGCATTCCCCCTTGGCCAGCGACCTTGTGCAAAGTTGGAATGGGGGCAGAAAGACGGGAGGCAGACTCCTCAATCTCCGCGTGCTAGTCGCCTCCCTCAAAGCCCTGCCTCTCCATTTGTTTCCAAGCGGATGGAGACGACAGGAGCTTTTGCTCTTTTCTTTCACAGCCCGCGCCAGTGTCTCTTGTTTTCACCGCCTGCGGCCCATTATATGCCCTCTGCTTGCCTCCTTTTCACCCACTGGACCTTTCTCGGAGTGAGAGGATGCGTAAATGCTGGTGTAAATAAACAAGCCTTTACTTTCCCCCCTCCAGTTAGCGTCAGAAACCGCCTTCACATCTTGCATCCACTTCCACTCTCTTTTCACAAAGCCTCCTCTGTTCAGGCTTACGGGAAAGAGGCTGAGAAAAGGGAGGCTGCCTTTTTGCCCTCTCCCAACTTTTCTCAGCCCTTTCAAAAGCCCACCCTGCTGTATAGTTTGAGTTGACGAGGCTTTTTTTTGCGTTTTCCGAACAAATTGGTATCTAAGGAGGATAAAATGGGGTAAATGTGCAGGGCACCGCAATAAGAGCAGAGCCAGGGGTCAGTAAGATGACCTCTGACAGGAGGAGGAGGGAGGGGCAATTGGTCGTCTGCGCATCTCTTTCCCTCTCCTGGACAGGCCAGACGGGCGGGGGCCCTTCACTTTTATTGCTCCCCTCGGCAAACTTGAGAGCATTGGCGTGTCGCGCTGACCTCCGCAGGCTCTCCCCATCGCCCCCACCCTTCACCAAGCCATTAGAAGCCACAATAGGCCCCAGCCGCGGGCACAATAAGCCACGGAGGAAGAGGTCTTGTGTACCCACTCACTCACACTCATTTCTCACCTCACCCAGCCCCCATCTTCGGACCTTGGTCCCGGAACGGAGTTTGCGCTCTGAGGTTGCCATTGAGGAGGAATGGAGAGAGGAGAAATAGGAGGAGGGGGAGATGATGTTGTTGCGGCAGAGAAGGGAGGGACAGTAAGGGGCGGTGGCTAATCCGCGAGTCAGCAATCACCTGTTTGCTGAGCCCCCTGGCTGGGGCGCTGAGGCTTTGCTGGAATGTCAAAGCGGACACTCCCGTTCCTCCTCTCTCATTCAACTGACCAGTTTCTGCTTTGAATTTCTTTAGGTTGATTGATTGGTTTGTGAAGCAAGTGTCTTGTAGGAGCCTCATAAATCATGCCATGACGAGATGTTGTTGTGGATACAAAATCCACCCGAAACGAGGGGTTGCATTTGTAGGTCGGTCAAATATGGGACGCATATTTAAACTTTTATGCCCCAACCCTCCACAAATCGCTCCTCATCCCTGCTCACTGGAGCGAATCTTCTGGTGACCCTGTTATCGCGTTTTTCTAGGCTCAAGGGATGAAAATTCCAGTGCGCTCTTTTCAAGAGCTCATTGTTATTCCGAGACTTGCATATGATTGAAATGCGAAAAGCGTTTCTCAATTGCCGCGGAAAAAGAGCGACGGTTTGAGAGACTCTCCAAACTGAATAGGGGGTGGATCGAATTTCTAGATACGGAAAACCAGGCTCTCTTTCTCGCTAAATTTATCTCCTTTCCTCGTTTTCTAGCAGTCAAAGGATTTTTCTGGCCTGAAGAGAGAGGAAGCCCTGAAGAGCGATAAATGAAAATGAATGGCTTCTTCTCTCCCACAATGGCGACCCTTTAGAGGCAGGGTCCAGAGGTCGTTTCTTCCGCCCCATTTCAGCTCTCCCTATCTTTTGCCCCCAAAAGCTGGCCAGTTTTTGCCCAAGCTTAGGCTCCCTATCGATTGGCGGTGTCAATTAGCAGCCATTGCCTTGCTAGGGTGGCCAAAACACGGGAGTGGTTGTGCATGCAAATGAGGACGGGTCACTGGAGCTGGTGACGATGGATATTTCATGGGAGGGAGAGGGAAAGCGCCCGGGGGAAAAGGGAGGTGGTGCCAGAGCTGATTGGGGCTGTGTGCTGGTGTGCTGGTGAAGGATTGGCTGTCTCCAGTGGCGGAAGGCAGCTGACAAAGGC
The DNA here is from genome assembly GCA_030248095.1 of Ptycholaimellus sp. GST1_10. Lineage (NCBI taxonomy): Eukaryota > Metazoa > Nematoda > Chromadorea > Chromadorida > Chromadoridae > Ptycholaimellus > Ptycholaimellus sp. GST1_10. Next base: position 87,232 of record JASANA010012060.1, on the reverse strand, counting down.
TGGGGTGTTTGGGTGCGATTGCATATGCAATGAATGCTCAGTCTGCCTCACTGCGCGCTGACTCACCAGCCCGCTTTGGCTAAACTCCCAACTGCCAGGCCTATCTTAGGAAGAGGTTTTGAGAATGGGATGGCTGTCTTTCGCAGATTGGCGTCTCAGGAATTTTTTTACGAATTTTATGACCTAAAGCGAGTGAATTTTATGACAATTTTACGACTGCTCTTTCTTTGCAGGGCTGTTTTTGAGGCGCAGTGGTGTGTGCTGGAATTTGAGTGAGCAGCGGAGACGGCGAAAAAGTGGGCGTCACTTGTTGTTTGCACTTGCAGCCTGATAATTCCACTCGTTCCTTGTGTGTGTGCTCATTCCGTTGACAGTGCGTCAACCGTTTCCCCTCTATTCTCCGCTCACAACTGGTCCTTCAACAGAGCTCTCCCCCGACTGTCCAAGCCCATCAAAGATCCGGCACTTCAGGCCCGCCTTTTTTGTAAGGAGCCCCTATTTGCTGGGCTGGTAAGGCCGTTCGTCAGCATAAATTGAGCTCCTTTTGACAGTTTCTAGTCTCCTCTCGTATCCATTTCTTTTCCTACAGTTTTTACATTCCCTTTAGCCTGCAACTTCCCATTCCAATTTAGGCCCAGTTCACTTGTTCAAAGAATATGTGAAAATGAAAGCAATTTGTAAAGGGCATGCTCTCTAATCGCATCAAATGGCATGGAGCCTTTCTTCCTTGAGCGTGGAAGGGCAGGCTAGGTTTCTGGTTTTGCACGGAAAGGTCGAAACTGAGTCAGAAAGGTGACTACCAGGCGTTTGTCAGATCTGTGCTGAAAAACATATAAACCTAAGTGTTCCAATAATTTCAGACAATCTAACTAAAGCTAATACGGTCCGCATAATGCCTCGTTAATTCCAGCGAATGCCGTCCAACGTTCAAGAACCAAGGTTTCCAATCCTTACTATGTAGCTATCTTGTTTTCATCTTTCACTTTATTCATCCCGTCTTTTTTCAAAATACCAAGCGTAAATAAAAAGGGGTGGCTTGTATGGCCGCAGGGCCAGTGAGAAGATAACAAGACTAAAATGCTACAGCATGAGCTGCTTATGAATTGTCAATCATCAAAAAGAACTAGACAAGGTGTGACAAAATCGTGATAAATTTAGATTCAAATTATAAACAAGTTTAAAATGCTATGGCATTAGAAGCTTATGAATTTTTGATCATCAAAAAGAAATAGACAAGTTGTAACACAATCGTGATCTATATTGATTTGCAACGAGCATAAATTTTAACAGATCCATTTCGTTAGTAATAGTCTTTATAAAAACTTCACTGCTCATTCATAAGCAGGCGGCAATTTTGGCACAAATAGGACGAAAACTTTAGAAAATGTATTTAAAAAATAAAAAAGCAAAAAAATAAAAATGCGAAAAAGCCATAAAGTTAAATCGAAAAAGATTTGTTGATTTTTTTAGATATAATAAAATTAAATATATTTTCTAGGTGAAAAAAAATGAACAATATCGAAATCAAATTGAGACCAGCTAAGGTAAAGTTAAGTTTTGCAGACATTTGCATTATAATCATTTTTTTTGTGAATCATGTTTCAATTAGGGCATTTATTTCTTCTTCATGAGGCTTAAAAAGTAATAATGTTCAATAATAAATATAAAAAGTTTAAAATTTAACATAAAAATTATTCAAAAATTAAGAAAAAAGAACTAGATTATTCTACTGAGGAAGGGATTCTGCCATAAATTGCCGCCTGCTTATGAATGAGCACTGAAGTTTTTATAAAGACTATTACTAACGAAATGGATCTGTTAAAATTTATGCTCGTTGCAAATCAATATAGATCACGATTGTGTTACAACTTGTCTATTTCTTTTTGATGATCAAAAATTCATAAGCTTCTAATGCCATAGCATTTTAAACTTGTTTATAATTTGAATCTAAATTTATCACGATTTTGTCACACCTTGTCTAGTTCTTTTTGATGATTGACAATTCATAAGCAGCTCATGCTGTAGCATTTTAGTCTTGTCTAGGTCTTGGCCATGTGGAAGACATATTTACTTGCCACATGAACAAGGCTTCAAACAGTCATTGGGAAAATCCATCGCTTGGTGTTGTTGTTTGGTAGGTAATTTCATGATCCATGAAGCTCAAACCTAACCTGACCATCAGTTGATAAAAAATTGAATTATTAGAACTTTTCCAGGTTTTTTTTCAAAATTTCACGATTTTCTCCATCTAGGTCTCACTGAGAGCTTTTGATTGAAATATATGTTATAGGTTTCATCCAATATCCAAGGAGTTGTAGCTTGTGACATGCAACCATCGAAAAACTTGATTGCCCATTCATAACTAGGGCGCCATAGGATCTATCTTTCTACCACAAACCATTCATAGCTAGGTCGATGTCTCTTAGACCCCATAAAGCTCACAAACCTATTGCATACAAGCTAACCTGCGCATCAGTTTTAAAAAACTGCGCAGTTTGGCTTCATTGAAACATAAGCGAAATGGGTAGAGCACAAAATCGAACCAAATCGCCCTCAAAAACTTGAATTGATTGGGAAACTTCTCCATAATACTTATTACAAAAATAGCACCACTGAAAAGCTGAAGCAATTTGCTAAAACACGTAATTCTTGGATTTTTGAATTTCGCTTTTGTTCTAAAATTAGAGCACTTCAAAGACAGAGAAGTCATATTTTTTAACTTTTTTTCAGGTTTTTTCAAAATTTCTAAAATTCTAAGGCTAAAATCAAATTTCCACGATTTTCGTCATCGAGATCTCCTTACAAGCTTTCGATTGGTGTATAAATGTCCATGGTTTCATTCAACATCCAAGGCGCTGAACCTCGGGACACGCGACCACCCAAAAACTCGATCACCCATTCATAACTAGGGCGCTGTCGCGCCCTAGGACAAATGCGTGTGGCTGTCGCTTTGCGACGCCGGCGATTGACTCTGATTGCCGACAGCCAACACACTCACTCCTCCCCCTCACCTCCTCCACCCCCAAGCCAACTTTCCATCAACTCATCTGTCAGCCCCTCCCTCCCTGGCCATGCGTCGTGGAGAACACCTAAACTAGCTGTGGTGTAGTAGGAAGCTGGAGCGAGACGTGAACCGCAACTGCGTGCCGGAGAGCCGCACTCGCAGTCGCTCCTTCGAGGCTGCTTCTGGGGAGCCTGCTTCTGGCGTTGGGCTTTTGTGCCTCTCGTCGGGATGGGAGAAGGGCCTATGACTGCCTGTACAGACGGAAGCATTGGCAAAGAAAAGAGCGGTGAAGAAGCTGCGTCGATTGGAGGACGCCGTATGGTTCCACGGCCGCATCACTCGCCTTGCAGCCCAGCAACTCCTGCAAAAAGATGGACAGTTTTTGGTGAGAAACCTTTGCCCTGTATTATTTTTTGTAGCTTCAAATATGAAAGTTGTTCAAATTTAAAGAAAGGGGAAATGAGAAGAAGAAGGAAAGAGGAGCAAATAGTGCATGAACTATTAGGTGCGTGCGTGCATATCGCAGCCGGGGGACAATGTGCTGAGTGCCTGTTGGGCGGGGCGAACGCTGCACTTCATGATCAATCGCCTTCGTCTCCCACTCGACAACGGGAACCAGGAGGATTATGACTACGCCGACGAGGCCACCAAGACCCTTTTCCAGTTTGAGGTACCCCTTTTCCCCCTTCTTTCACCTCCTCTCCGCTCTCGAGGAAGGAAGAAGCAAATTGGGGGAAACATGAAATATGGTGCAGTAGGCCCACCTACAGAACGGCCAGGGCCATTGGAAGGGGTGGGGGGGCAATCGATGGCCATACATCGTCAATTTGTGGCCGAGTTAATCTGTGGCCTATTTCCTGTCCTCCCTTCCTTTCAAGCACTCTCCCGCTTTGCCCTCACTCACAACAGGGACTCAGAGTGGAGCAGCAATGCAGGAGGAGCAGTTTGGGTCGGTGGTGGACCTGATCGACTTCTACCTGGGCCACGGGAAGCCTATCACGGAGCTGTCCCAGTGCCGCATCTCCATTCCCGTGCCTCGCCCTGATGCCCAGCCTTCCAGGCTTCCACCACTCGTCGACAATGAGCTCCAGGGTAAGCCCGCCATTATTTCACTCCTGCTTTAGCCTCACCCAGGAAGAGCTTCTGTAGGCGCCTATGTGACGATGAAGCGGGAAAGCTCACGCCACTGGCCGCTAAACAGCGAAGCAGGCAGCTCTGAGCCTCTTTCACGTCGTCTTCTCAGCACCGAGCCGCCTAGTCTCTCACGACTCCTGCCTCTGCGCGATCGCGTTCTACTTCGCCAGGTTTATTTCTTTTTCGCGGGGCCGAATGCCGCCTATACGAAAACCGAAAACCGCCTAGCCTAAAAGCAGTTGCCCCATTTTTGCGTCTAGCTCTCTGTTTATTTTTGCACCTGTCTCATACATACTCCTCGGTTTGTCAACAAAATTACCTCAAATTTTGCATGAACATCCGTCTGGATGGTGGGGGACACGGGGCGTTTTTTGGTTCTTGGCGTAATATTTTCACTGTGCCTAAATAAGTGAAAATTAAATAGCTGGAATTTGGAAAAATGTTTGAGCTCTGTAAGAGTTTTCTTTAAGAGCAAACAGATTGGTTGAGTATGTCGGCAAGGGTTATTTATGCAGTTCAGTCTTGCTGGTTCAATTTTTCAACCACACCTGGTCCATTCATGCTATTCAAAATTAGCCCGTTTAGAATTCTATCCCACCGCCCAATCAAGTTTCCTTTATTAGGATGATTCTTGGTTAGGTGTATCAATCAGCACAGGCTTGTTTGAATGAGTCAAAGGAAAATTTTGTGCAATTTTTTCATTTAAGCAAATCGCTGTTTTGTAGCAAGACTTAGCTTTTGAAAGTTCAAGCCTTATTCACTTTTTTGGCGTTATTATGATTTATTTGATTTCAAAATTTGTTACTAAATATCTTATGCAAAATATTTCTACAGAAAGATTTCTGCAAAATCTTTCTGTTGCTGTGATCGCAACAGAAAGATTAAGTCAAACTGTGTGCGCAGATTGTTGATTGTGTACTCAGATAACGATGTTTCATCTCCCTATAAAAGGCAAGCTGTTAGTCAGTCAAACTCAGTCCACTCAAACTTACCCCCAAGAAGAAAGAAGGCCATCCCGAAGAAAGAAGATCAAGACCAAGCCCAAGAAGAACAAGAAGAGCCTGCCTTGAGCGCGACGGGGCTTACGGAGCCGGCGCTTAGGGCGGGTGGGCTTGGCTGGAAGGTCCTTGCTGTCCCTGATCTTGGAGGGCCAGCAGGAGCTTCCAGACTCGCCCGCCCGCCCGCCTTCCCTCCCTCAACCTCTCAACTCGGGACTTGGGACAGTGTGCGGGTGTGCGCCTGACTCTTGTACTGTTGCACCTGCTAGGATGGACATGCAAGAGGCTTGACTGGTGCTGGCTACCTGCGCTCAGGAGACGGGCACACCTGCTTTAACGCTATAGCACACTGATCCCAATATCCCCTGGTGAGATCTACAAGTTGAGGGAGACAAGTCAAGCCACCATCGCTTCATCGTCGCCGCCTCTTCGCCTCTTCCTAGCTTTGGTTATCTGAGGTTGGCTCTATTTCCTTTCACTCCTGGGCCTGGTCTGGTCTGCTTCTGCACTCACCCTGATCAAGGTCAGCGCAAGTTCCATGCTATCTCAACTCCCTCCCATCCTTCCCTTCCCTCCCTTCCCTTCCCTCCCGTTCTTCCCTCCCGTCCTTCCCTCCCGTCCTTCCCTCCCGTCCTTCCCTCCCGTCCTTCCCTTCCCTCCCGTCCTTCCCTTCCCTCCCGTCCTTCCCTCCCGTCCTTCCCTCCCGTCCTTCCCTCCTGTCCTTCCCTCCCGCCCTTCCCTCCTGTCCTTCCCTCCCGTCCTTCCCTCCCGTCCTTCCCTCCCGTCCTTCCCTCCCGTCCTTCCCTTCCCTCCCATCCTTCCCTCCCGTCCTCCCCTTCCCTCCCGTCCTTCCAGTCCCTCAGGTCCTGCCCTCCCGTCCTTCCCTCCCGTCCTTCCCTCCCGTCCTTCCCTCCCGTCCTTCCCTCCCGTCCTTCCCTCCCGTCCTTCCCTCCGTCCTTTCCTCCGTCCTTTCCTCCGTCCTTTCCTCCCATCCTCCCCTCCCATCCTCCCCTCCCGTCCTTCCTTCCCGTCCTCCCCTCCCGTCCTTCCTTCCCGTCCTTCCCGTCCTTCCCATCCCGTCCGTCCTTCCCGTCCTTCCCGTCCTTCCCGGCATTCCTGTTCTTCCCGTCCTTCCCTTTTCTCCCATCCCTCCCTCCCGTAGAACATGTCTTGGTGCGTTTATTGTCGCTTGGCACAATTTTTTTTTGATTTTCGGAATTTATGGTTAAATTAGTTTTAAAATAGAATAGATAAAATCACAAAAATTTTAATCCCCTCATTTTGACCAAACTCGCTGAAATTTGGCATGACGGTCCAATCAGCGAAGGCGTTCAATATACAAAATTTATTTTAAAAAACAATAAATTTGAAATATTTAAAATTTAATGTTGAAAATATGTAACGGGTTTGATTTATTTCGTTTTGAGCTCCAATTTGGAAAAATTAACTGTTTTCAAACGCTAAAGTCATTTTTCTATTATGAAGTCACATGTTGAGTTGAATCTTCATTTCTTACTGTAGACAGTAGGTAGGTTGAAAAAGGCCGCGCACCTGTCGATGGTACCTGACTTGGGAAAATATCAACTTTAAAATTTATGGTGAAGTAACAACAGCTTTCAACTGATGCTGACATGGAAGAAGGGATGAGTGGGTTAAGGCAGGACGGCTAAGCAAGGCGTCGTCGGAAAGTCATCTGGCAGAGTCCCCAGCTGCCAGTCTCCCCCTCTCCATCCTCGCCCGCCCACCACCCACCGCCGCTTCTCTCGCAAACCTCTCCAACCGCCCGCTTCCACCTGTCCCTACGCCTCCGCCTCTACCTACGCCTCCACCATCAGCCCCCTCCAAACCCCGTCGAGCGCCCTCTCTTCGCGGGGACTCCGATCGCCCCACCGTCATCATTCGACAGAAGGGCCAGTTCAAGGCTAGACCTTGAAGGCAGGGAAAAAACGACAGGGAATATAATTGGACTGCAGGAAGTGTCACCGGAGAGCGACTACTGCGACATCGACTACGACGAGATGGAGGAGGAGGAGGCAGTTGACGACGGCATCGACATTCGACCCGGCGACGCCAGCCAATCCTCCCCGGAGCCTGCCTCCGACGACGCATCCTCTGCTACGCCCCCTCAGCTCCCCCCGCGCCCTCCCGTCGAGCGCGACTCTGCCTGCGTCCCCGACTTCAGTCTCTACGATACTCCCTCACCCTCCGCCAAACCCATCCACCCTCCCAGCCAACAGCCTTCCCTCTTCATCCCCGCCGCGGACTACCAGCCGACCTCTGACCTGGCCCAGGCTCTTCACTGGTCACAGCTGCGCCCACTCCACCCCAGCCTTGCCGCCCGCCTTCACGCTCTGTTGAAAAGCAGCAGTGCTGCCAGCATCGCTGCCGCCCTGGCCAAGGAGGACGCTCGTCTCCTTCTCGCACCCTCAGACAGCCTTCACCCGCCTCCATCCACCGGTCTCCCACTCCTCCTGCTCCAGCAAGGAGCCCAAAGACGCCTGGACCTCTGGCGTCGGTGCCTCCCTGCACATTCTCCTCCTTCTTCCCTAGAGCTATAGTTTGACATTGACCCAGACACGAGAGCCTGGTGGACTTCGTGGGCGGGCTGGTACTGAGCGGGGGGAGCGCGGCGGAGCGGAGCTCTCTGCTAGCCGCTTGGCTGTCGGTGGCAGAGTCTCTGCTGGACTTCGACCTGTTCGCCTTCGCCGCCGTCATGGCCGGCCTCTCTTCCGTCCATGTTCAGGCTTTGCCATTGTCACTTTGTCATTGATGGAGAGGGAGGAACTGTTTGAGGTGAGTGGACTGGAGTCCAGCTGGGCAGGGCTGGGAGGCGAGCGTCGGAGGGAGTTCCAGACGCGCCTGCGCCCCGTGGCAGCGGCCTTGAGCACTGCTGCGGACGCGGACGTGGCGGACCCTCCGGTGCCGCATCTTCAGCCCATCCTCCGTCTCCTCCATCAGCCGCAGCCGCAGGACCAGCTACTCAGCATCGGTCCCTCTTTCATCCAGCCCATCTGCCTTCACCTTGCACCATTCTTGTCCAGACGACCTATGGCTGGTGCTGGAGCGAGGGCGGGCCTGGGTGAGCAGTGGGCGGGCGTTGAGCCAGCGATTGGAGGAGCTAGAGGCTCTGCCCGTCGCCTCTCCACTGCTCGATTTCGCTCGCACTGAGTTTCAGGTATGCTAGCTACGTTCGTTAAAATCGCTTATAAACCTGGAAGTGCAGGAGCGCTTTCTGTGCGGCAAAGGTGCGGCAGCTTCTACTGAGCTACGCAGGGAAAAGCTGGAGAAAGTATTCGCCTTGCTGGCACAAAAGGCTGCCATGGAGACCCAACAGTGATTGCCTTTCATTCTCTTTGCCGTGACTTATGCAAGTGATACCTGAACTCAAATACTCCTTCTTCTTTGTGCCATTATCATCCTGTCCGAAAAATGTTTGCTCAGATCCAGAAGTCTTTCCGCAAGTAACCGACCACAGGCGTTCTTAGGTTAGAGTAGGGGGCAAAGAAGCAGAGAGACGCAATCACTAGGCATCAGGCGGCGATTATCACAGGGTTCGCACAAGCATGGAGTGAAGGATTCCTCCTAGACGGAGGGAGGCTAGGTGATGCCGGACCAACGGTGGAGGTAGTTGGACCAGCCTGCCGCGGGTCCACCACCCCCTTCCTTTTCACCGCCTTCAAAAGCCTCTCCAATTCCCCCCAGGACAATGAATAGGTGTTGGGCTGTTGCCTTGAGCAATGGCGTCGAGCATGGCCATCTCTTCCGCACTCGGCCTCAGCATTGTCTGCAGGACTGGCAGCAGCTGCTTACGCTCGTCTCCTACTTTTGGGTTCAAGAACTGCAAGCGAAGAGCTGAAAGCAGGAAGGAAGCAAACGAAGAGACAGGATGACCTTGAGGATGACATTCTTGAGGTACTCAGAGTTGGCGACGTGCTCCTGGCGCTCCGTGTTGCGCTCCAGGCGGCGGATCTCCTCCTTGAGGAGCTTGACCTGCTCGGCCAGCTTAGCGTTGGTAGCCTCGCTCTCCGACAACACCTCCGTCAGGTGGCCCACTCGCTTCCACGCCTTCTCCAGCTTACCTTCAATCTTCCCCTCTTTCTTCCCTGCCCTCCTCAAAAGGGCTGTCACCAGTCATGCCAGTGATGTCGGGCACGAAGTCGGAGGCAGGTATGGAGACGGTGTCGGAGGCCGCGGCGTCGGCAGCCAGCAGGTCCTCCAGGGGGGTGAAGGGGGGCGTGGTGGAGGGGGCCAGCTTCTGGCCAGCCCCTCTGGGCTCCTCTGACCCCCAGCGGGTGTACTCGGGCGGTGAGGAGAGCTGGCGTCCGTGCAGGCGTGGCTCAGCGCTGTCCAGCTGGCCGGGGCGTCGGGTGAGGTCGGGCAGGCGTTTCTGGAGGGGCTGCTGCTCTGCTTCCGACTCTTCGTTGGCAGCGGTAGGAAGGGAGCCGTTGGCACGCGCCGCCACGAGCTCCGTCTCCAGGCCGCGCAGTCGCTGCTCAAGCTCTGATACTCGCTTGCGGCATCCCGACACCTCCTCCATCAGACGTTCCTTCAAAATCCATACGGCAATTAAGATGGTGAAAGGAAATGGATGATATGGAGGGGAGCCTCTTGGACGGCAGCCTGATCCTCGGCCTGGCTCTTGAGCTGAGCGATGAGCTCCTCGTGGCGGGCTGCCTGGCTGTTGAGCTGGCTCTTGGCGGTCTCCAGCTGGGCCCTCAGCTGGCGTTCGCGGCTGTCGGCGGCGGCTTGGCTGTCGCGGAGCTTGGCGCTCAGGCGCTCCGCCTCCTCCTGCACCGCTGCCAGCTCCTCCCCGTTCGTTCGCACCAGCTCCCTGCAGTGTCAAGCTGGCTATATGGATGGGTGGAGGAGGAAGGGGAAGAATGCCGGCTCTCGCTGAGTTTGGCCTGTAGACTGGCGGCCAGGTCTTCCAGGCGTCTTCGCTCCGCCGCCCATTCGCTTTCTTCACCAGCTCGGGCCTGCTGTGTTCGGAGGGCTGACGCTACCTTTGCCTGCAATAGCTGCCTCAGCTGAGAGCTATAAACCGGAGCCGTCTTGGAATCTAGTTTGAAGTGAGAGCAAGAGGAAATAATCTAAAAGTAACGGATGCGGTCCGCTAAAATAAAAGCAAGTGAGGTAGTTGAATAAAGTAAATAAAAAGAAGAGAAGAAGGCAACCTTATAGGCGTCGTATTCCTGTCTGAGCTCCTGCAGTTCATCCTGGGCCTGCTCCTTGGCGTCCGCTGCGGCCTCCAAACGTCGCTGCAGCGAGGCCGTCATGGCCTCCAGACTCGCCAGTTTTGACTCACGCCCCGACAGACTCGACGACATCTCCACCTGCTCCTTTCTCCTTTCCTCTCCTCACCTTCCCATCCTCCACAAGCCCCCCACCTTCATCTGGTCCAGCTCGGAAGTGGCGGCGGCAGCCTTGACGCTGGCCTGGGCAGTCTCCTGGCGCGCCTTGTCCGCCTCCGTCTTCGCCTCCGCCAGCTCCGCCCGCGTCTTCAGCAGCACCGCCTTCAGCTTCTTCCACGTCTCCTCCGTCTGCAACCAGAATGAGGCCTATGCTGGCTGGAGGTGGGCGAGGTGAAAAGAAGTGAACTTTGTCCTTCTGCTGGCGAAGCAGGCGAGCCTCCTCGCTCTTGGCGGAGAGTTCGGCGGTTTTGGAGTCGAGGAGCTGGCGGAGTTCGGCCAGTTCCGACTGGCGGGCGGCCAGACTCCGCTCCATGTCCGCCATCTCAAGGCCCAGCACTGAGCTGCTCGACGCTGCCTACAATCCTCCCCGCTCTTTCCAATTCATTCAACTTTGCAAGTGGGATTAGTGGCTGCGGATAATGGGTAAGCAACCTCTTTGAGCGTTTCCAGTTGTGTCTTGGCCTCACCGCTGGCAGTCTGAGCCTCGCTCACCTCTTTCTTTAGTTTCTCTATCTCACGGTTTGCCTGCACATACATTCCTTCTCTTCTGGGCAATGGAGAGTGGACAGAGGGCTGGCAACCTCATCGAGAGCCTCGTTCTGGGCTCTGGCCACGACGAGCTCCTCCTTGAGAGATTGCAGCATCCTTTGTGCCTCTCTTAACTCTTCCTCCGCCTTCTTCTCCTTCAATCCCTCTTCCAAATCCCAGTCCACCCATTTCTCCCCTTCGAGCCAACCCGAGCAGTCAGTGTATCCGCCTCCTCGTTCTTCTCGGCCAGCTGAGCGGTGAGGCGGGTGAGCTGATCCTTGCGAGCCTCCGCCTCCGCTGCCGTCTCCCTCAGCGTCCTCAGCTCCTCCTGGACCTCCTCCCAGGCCAGCTTGGCCCCGCGCAGCTTCTCCTCCAGCCCAGCCTCCTTCTCGCCGGCTGCCAGGAGCTCGCCTTTCAGCCTTCGCTTCTCCTCCTCCTCGCCCGCTCCGCTCTGGGCCAGTTGCTCCTGGAGCTTGTCCAACTCCTGCTGGAGGTTGGTCCGCTCCTCGCTGGCTTTGCTGAGCTCCTCGCTGAGACACTGGCGCTCGGACTCTGCGGCAGCCAGGGCAGCGCGAGCCTCGCTCAACTGGGCTTCAGTCGCTTCTAGGGCAGAAGTTGGGAGACTCTGCTCCTCGGTCTCGGCGAGGTTGAGCTGGTCCAACTGCTGTTGGAGGGCCAGGAGCTCAGTGGAGGTTTTGTCCAGTTGCTCCTTGAGGGTGAGTCGTTCTGCGTCCGCTTCTGTCAAGGCAGCGCGAGCTTCTGCCAGCTGGGCTTCGGCGCCTTCTTTCTCCGACTGGCGGAAAGCCTGCTCATCTGCGGCCGCCGCCTCCAGCTGTACCATCTGACTTTTCATCGCCTGCAACAATCCGCTTCTATCCTTACAGTTGATGAACGCTACTAAAATATGTTCTACATTTTAGAATTAACATGACATTTAGTTAACCGAAATTCAAGCAAAAACGTTCTTTGCAAAGACGTTTAAAAATTATGTGCTAAAATTGTTCAGTTTTGGGAAGAGTTTGAAACCGCTGAGAGAAAGAAATGAAATATGTTGACCGCAATGTCATCCAGCTCCTCTGCCTTGAGCTGGTCCAGGTGTCCTTGCAGACTGGCCAGCTCTGCCTTGGCTTGGCCCAGTTCTGCCTCCAGGGCCTGGCGCTCAGACTCCGCCTTCTCACACGCAGCTCCAACCGTCACCAGCTCAGACTCCGCCTTCTCCTTCTCCAACCCTCTCGCTCTGGCTTCATCCTCCTTTACTTTCTCCATTTCCCCTCTCAGCTCCTGCAGATTTCCTATTCAAATACGCACTGTCAATAAAGGCCAATGGAAAACTGCCACCTGAGCATCGGCGGATGCCTTCGACTCGCTGGCTTCCAGCTGTTGGCGCAGCTCCTGAAGTTGATGCTGGAGGTCTCCGATCTGGGTCTTGGCATCGTCCAGCTGATTGGCAAGCTCGCCACTCTTCGCTTCCGCCTGCTCCAGGGCTGAGCGAGCCTCGACCAGCTTTCCTTCTGCCTCTTCCTCCTCCACCTTTTTTCCAACCGCCGCCTCCAACTCCGCAATGCGCGCTTTCAGAGCCTGCAGCCTCTCGTCTTCTTGGAAAGCTAAGAGGCTGAGGCTGGGCCAAACCAGGACGTCTTCTGGTGCCTGATCATCCTCCGGGGACCAGTCGTCGTCGCCCCATCCGTCCGTCTTCGGCCTGGCCTCAGGGCTCTCGTGGCCTTCCAGAGAGGCGATGCGCTGGCGGAGTTTGCCCGCAGCCAGCTCCTTCTCGTAGCGCATCTCCTCCACACTCGACTCCCACTCCTCCGCCTTCCGCCGCAGCTGCTCCTCGAAGGAGGCCAGCTCTTTGCCCAGCCGCTCAACCTCCGCCTCCGACGCTGTCAGGATCTACAATGAGCTCCCTTCATTGCTTTCTTCTTGTCGGAAGAAACTAGTCCACCTCTCGTTCCTCAGTCATCCGGCCTTGCAGCCTTTGCAGCTCCTCCAGCAACTGGGCATTCTCCTCCGCCTGGCCTTCGCACAGTCGACTGCGCTCCCCTGCCAACTCCTTCGCCTCTCGCAGCTCCTCCTTCAACCCCCTTTTCTGCCTACTCTCCTTCCATACCTCCCTCTCAGCCCACCTTGAGACTGGCCAATTGCTGGGCAGCTTCCGCCCCGGCCTGGGCCTTGACCAGCTGTTCTTGGGCCTCTGCCAGCTGCTGGGCGAGGGCGGCGGTTCGCTGGGCAGCAGCTGCGGCCTCCTGGCGTTGGCTGTCCAGCTCAGCGTCGCGGGCGGCCAGGCTGGCTTCCAGGCGGCCCAGCAGCTCCTCCCCCTCCTCCTCCGCCGCCCGCTCCGCGGACAGGCGCTCTCGCAGCCGCTCCACATCCTCCAGGAGGATGCCATTCTCCGCCGCCTGCTCCTGCGCCAGCCGCTCCTGCTCCTCCACTGCCTTTCGTGACTCCGCCAGCTCTGTCTGCAAAAGGTCAATGGCTCCAAGTGTGAGAGAGGAAGAAGGAAGCAGTGCCTCAAGCTGGCTGATTCGCGCCGTCTGCTCTTCCGCGGTGGAGCCAAGCTGGGCCTCGGATTCGGCTAGAGCTGCAGTGGCTGCGGAGAGCTGGTGGGAGAGACTGGCGGCGGCTTCCTGAGCCTCAGCCTCCTTTGAGGCCAGGCTCTGCTCTAGCTCAGCCCGGGATGCGCCCATTTCAGCTTCGGCCTGGTCGAGCAACAAATGAGGGCGCGTTTATTTGCAGTTTTTCTAGGTCACTTGAGCTAAGCGCTCCTGAAGCTGCTGCATCTCTTGGGACTGCTGAACATTGCTGGCCTCTAGCTCCTGGCTTCGTTGGCTCTGCTCCTCTGCTTTGCTCAGTGCGTCAGCCAGTTTCTCCTGTCAGTTGTGAATGAATTGCGAAGTAAAGAGCAGAGCTTCTTGAGTTACCTGCAGTCGGGTCAATTCTACGACATCGGCATTTTTGGCTTGTTCCTGTTCTTTGGCAGCATATTTGGCTTGCTCTCTGAGAGCCGTAAGCTCGGCTTCTCTGGACTCCAGAAGTTCCTGTCGCTCCTCCAGCTCCTTTACCAGGCTTTCACACTCAGATTTTACTTTCTGCAAGAATAGCTTGGGATTTCCAAATTTTATTCTACCACAGGCTAACAACTTTTGCCAAAATTTTTCTACTTATGCGAAAAATTCACCGAAAATAGTGGCAGCTAAATTTCTGATTAAGAAGCTAGCAGAGTGACCTGGTACTCAAATTGGCTGTCCACTTGGGAGACGAGTTCTTGCTTCTCGCGTAGCAGAGCCTCGGAAACGGCGCGCACATCCTGCAGCTCTTTTCGCGCTGTCTCAGCCTCCTTCTCCTCGTGCTGGAAGTTTCTTCTATTCTACCAGTGAGGACGAGACGGTAAAGAGGAGGGGAACTCTGAGCTTGGCTGTGAGTTCTCGCTCCGACTCCCTAGCTGCATCCAGTTCCGACTGAAGCGAGGCCAACTGGGCACTGGAGGCTGCCGCCTCCTCTTCATCTTTAATCCCTACCTTTTACAGGAGAGCACGAAAGAAGTATGAAGAGGAAGGGAGAGGGAAATGAGGGTGAGAGTAGGAGAAAACCAGCTTCGGGTATGGGGGTTCGAGCGGTGGCGAGTTCCGCCTCCAAGATGGCGACCTTCTCGCTGAGTTTCTTGGCGCTCAGGAGCTGCTTCTTCACAAAGGCCACCAGCTGCTCTCTCGGCAGCGTATCCAACTGCAACCCTCCTACTCTCCTACCTCAACTCGGCAGCTCTCTCGCAGAACCTTGGAGCGCGGCGTAGCGGAGCCAGAGGTGGGCTGTGAAGAGGGGGAGGAGTCCATGTTCGGAATGAATGAAGCTCCTGCTAGGCACAACCGCCAGTCTGAGGCTTGTCAGTCATGGTAGAAGAGCCAGCTGGTGGTCGGATCAGAGGAAAGGTCCAAATGCGCTGGAGGGCTGAGGAGGGGAGGGGAAAAATGCGCGGTTGCCAGGCCTATGCGTAGTCCCCTAACAGGGCTAAGAAAACGTGGCAGTGAGGCGTGTAGATTTGCGTTTGCGTGGATGTCTCACCTTTTTCCTCCCCCTCACTCTGTGCTTAGGTTGAAATAGCTAGAGCTGAAAAGGTGGCGGAGGAATGACTAGCCTGAATGAATGTGAAACTTTGGATTTTAGTTGCGGGAAAACAGGTTTTACGGGTATAAACGACAGGAAAAATAGCTAAAGAGCAGTACTGATTATAAAAAAATCGAGAAAAATTCACAACCCAATGAGGCAAACCATAAGGACGACAATACAAATGCTAAAATATGCACATATTCGCTTCTAAACGTACCGCCAGATAATACTTGTACATGTTTGGTCAAAGCCGAAGCCTTTGATGGATAAAATATTACGTAAAAAAATCACAAATAAAATGAATTCCTCCAACTTCGGCCTAGAATTAGAATGCTCTAAAAACACGGTTGGAGCAAATGGCATTGCGATCACATTCTGCACACGAGTATCAGGACTGTAGCGCGGATGAAATGGAGAGGCCAGTAAAGAACCATCGGGTACACAAATTCTCCTCAACTACACATCCTCTGCCAAAGCAATTAAATGCCTTGCCATCACTTTCGGCTGAGCAACATGAGAGCAGAGAATGGCGGAAGGAAAGGAAAGGTGAGTTGTGGAAGAGGAGAGGCTAGGTGGGTTGATCGGGGGTGTTGTGCTCGTGGGAGGCGGGGCGAGCGACGGAGAGGGAGGCGAATCGGCCCTGCACTCCATCCCCACCGCTAGCTCGCCAGCCAACCTCTGACACTCCGATCGCCTCCGGGCGCAGCCATTTCCAGTAGCCTTTCTGCACCGCCACCACCTCAATCAAGCTTCCTTTTTAATCTGACTCCGAATTTGAAAATATGGACATGAAGCGCTAAATTTGGAGTCTGTATAGTTCTACCACAATTTTGGTGACAAAATTTAAGTCATTGATAAAGTTTCATTTTTGACAGAATTTCATTCATTGATGCCGTGATTAAATCACGGAAGCGTGTCTGCATGATGTGATTAAATAGCGTTCCTAATAGCCTAGCCATGTTCACTGTCAGCTACCAATCAGCCTTTCCTCGCAAGGTGAATGCAGGTGTGGTATATAGAGGTGAAGGGTGAAAGATGAGTGGGATGGATACCTTCTGCAGGGTCTCCTGAGCAGCTGGCTGAGGCAAGCCAATGAGGGTGGCTTCATCCAGCCACTCCGTGGGCTCCCCAATCTCGCCCAGGCGACTCGGCGAGCTCAGCGCCTCCACGCACAACTCCGACGCGTCACAGATCGCCGACAGCTCGTACCCGCCCTCCAGTGCCAGCACCACCTCAATACCCTCTCGCTCTCCTCAACCCTCCTAACTAAGCAACCTACTCACCTTCCCACCGGCGAAGCTCATCAGTTTCCGCGTCATGAAGGCGAAAAGACCAGGCGACAGTAGATAGCCGCCCAGGGCTGGACTGTGCCCTGCCGCTGCGTCAAAGCCCGCACTGACCAGGATGATCTCCGGCTGAAAACCCAGCCTCGGAGCTTAGTCTCGGCTAGCAATGGGAGGGAGGGAGGGAGGAGGGAGAACGGAGAATTGTCTGAGGACCGGCTCCACGATGACGCGCCAGGCGGCCAGGTAGTCCGCGTCCCCCATCATCGCCCCAGTCCAGGACACGTTCACCGACAGGTACTTAGCCCTATACAGCCAATCCTTCTAGATGCCGAGCCTAGGTGGGGGTGGAGATGAGGAACGGCGGCTGTCCGACGTCGGTGACGGCGCCGGTGCCGGGGAAGAAGTTTCCGTTGTCGTGTCGGTGCATGGAAAGGTAGAGGACGCTGGGGTCCGCCTCGAAGGCCAGCTGCGTCCCGTTCCCATGGTGCACGTCCCAGTCCACGATTGCTGCACTCTCTTCCATTCTCAATGGAAGTGAGGAGTAGAAAGGAGAAGGTAGGGAAACCAATGCGGGGCGGTGGCTTGCCAGCGACGGCGGCCTTGTGCTGCAGGACGCGGGCGGCGACGGCGACGTTGTTAAAGTAGCAGAAGCCCATGGCCTGGTCCCTCTCCGCGTGGTGTCCGGGCGGGCGGACGATGGCGAAGCCGTTCCCCAGCTTCCCCTCGTACACCTACAATCCTCTGCCCTCCCTCCAGCTCCAGAGGTGAGGGGATGAGAGGAGAGGAGCCTGTAGGGCGAGGTGGGCAACGGCGCCGGCAGCGAGGCGAGCGGCAGAGGCAGTGGAGGTGTCGTTGAAGTAGGTGTCGGAGTCCACGCCGTAGCCGCCGCAGGGGAGGCGCACGAAGTTGGCCAGGGGCAGCTGGCGCGGGTCCCGACAGGACTCCACCAGCTTCAGGCAGGCCGTGGGGGAGATGGCGAAGAAGGTGACGTAGGTCTCCGTGTGCACCGCCTTCAGCCAGTCCAGCGACGCCTTCTGGGCACTCACCCGCCGGCACTTCTCCACCAGCCCTTTCTCCTGCACCTCTTTTCTCGTCTGAGGAAGGAAGCAGAGGAGGAAGCAGAGGAGGGAAGGCTGTACCTGGAGCCTTGCCCAGATGGAATGGATGCGTCCGCCGTGCTCCACGTGCTCCTTGTTCTGGCCGCACATGCACTGGTGCTTGCACATGGCGGAGTCGTAGGCGAGTCCGGTGGCCGAGGCCCCTCCCCCACTCCCCTCCCCGCCCTCTGCCACCGCCACCGTCTCCCTTCGCAGCTCTTCCTCCGTCTCTTCCCGTAGCTGCAAACCAACACCTCCTATCTCCGTAGGGCAGAGGGCAGAAGGAGAAAGAAACCAAAGAATTGCGCCGCATGACAAGGTCGCGTATCTGCTGCTTGAGGAGGTGTGGGTGGTTGCCGGAGAGCGGCATGCTTTGGCTGAGCAGGGATCGCGGTGCCGCGCCTGTCTGACTGATTCGCAGGCTCACTCAAACCACATTCTCTACCAATCCTTCTCTTCACCACTACCTTCAACAAGATCTACTAACAAACGGTGACAGCGTCTATTAGGCAATGCTCATACGCCTTTCCATAAGCTGAATAGATATAGCCAGATATAGAGCTATCCGGAAAATGCTTGACATTGACGCCTTATTATAATTTCCAAGAACAATGATTAATAAATATTAATTTCCAGGAAAAGGGATGCTTGACCGCCTTATTAATTTCCAGGAATAAGGATAGCCTTATTAATTTCCAGGCCAAGAATAGAGCCCAATTGATGAAGCCCGAAGTATTGAGTGTGAAGTGGTAAGAAATTGTCATTTTGGGCAATGCAGCGAGGGAGCCAGGCCAGGACTGATGTGAAAAGGGAATATGGTATCCAACTAGACTAAATGTAAGGCGGAAAGCGTGCCTTGATCGAGAAGGGTGGCAGATCTGTCGTTGGGTTGGTCGGCGTTGCTGGAGGTGGCGTTGGAGAGAGGAAGGGTGAGTCCGAGAGGCTGGAGGGATGGGTTGAGGAAGGGGAAGAGGGAGGGCATTGAGAGGAAGAGGGCGGGGTTGAGGCCGCCGCTGCCCTGGTGGGCGAGGAGAGCGGCTGCGAGCTGGGGTAGATTGGTGAGGGGGGCGGGGAGGGGAGGTCGGGGGAGGGCTGGGGGAGGGCCGATGTTGGGGAGGCTGGGGCTGGGGAAGACGGTGGGCGGGGGTTGTTGGGGGGCGGCGACAGTGGCGGGGATGAGTGGGGGCTCAAGGAGGGGTCGCCCGGGCTCTTGGAAGAGGCTGGTGCTGGAGGAGCTGAGGCGGGGTGCCAGACTGCTGGGTGACTTGAAGACTGCATCGCCTGTCAATAGAGGGAGTGAGTAGTACATAACAGATGCTGGATGGGAGGGAGACTGATGGCCGGAGGAGTGCGTCCTGGCTTGAGGAGAGTGTCGCGGAGCTTTTTGCGAACTTTGAGATTGGGCTCGCTGTTCACTTTGCGCAGTTCGTAGTCCGGGTCGGCTGGGTAGGATGGAGCTTCTAGGTGGAGGAGGGAAGAAAGAAGGAAGGAAGTGAACTGAGATTGGAGAGAGCTTTGGCAGGAGCGTTGGCGGATGCTCTGAGTGCGGAGCTGGGGAGTGGATAGGGCTCGTAGTGACTGCCACCGCCACCGCTGCCCTGCATCAAGCTCTCACTCTGCTCCATCCAGAGTCTGACAGTCTCTCAGCTCTGCGAGACTTTGGCCAGGTTCTTTGTCCCCTGATAAATGAGGCGGAGGTGGAAATAGGTTTAATCAAAGGTCAGTCTTTCTTCATCAAAGGTCAGCCTCTCCTCCTCAAAAGTAGAGCTAGAGGTCAGCGCATTTCCTATCCCATTTTTAGTTTGCTTCACTTTGACTCTGCGCTCGTCACTTTCATGTGCGCGGGGCACGTGCGTCTATTGTTTCACTGACATTTCATCAGAGAGCTATTTTCACTAGTTGAGCAGAAAGGCTGAAGATGGCCTTAATTAAAGCAGATTCAGAGTCTCACGAAAGGCCGGGATAAAGATTGATGAAGAAGGAACCTTGAGCTTGGCCTTGTTTTTGAGAACTTTGAGGAGTTTCTCGCGTGTACTGTGGGAGATCGCCCCGCTGCTCACCGACGCCGTACGTCTCAGCTGCTGTACCCTTTGCTTAGGATCACGGGTGGGAGAGGAGGAGGAGGAAGAGGTACCTCAGGTGGGAGGGGTTGAGCGGCGCTGGTGTTGGCGGCTTTGATGTGGTGTAGGTCGATCATGGAGGTGCTGGCGCCTGCCCGCAGCGTCACTGCCTCCGCCTGCCAATCTCATTATCTCATCCTCCTCTTCACTCCTTCCCCTTCCCACCGGCTTCCTTCAATCTCCTTTCCCACCTGCCTCCCTAGCGCCCCTTTGATGCAGTCATTAGCTGAGGCTAAGTAGGAAAGGGGGTATGAAGGAAGGAAGGAATGAAAGCAGACGAGGCGACGACGGCGGAGCTCTTCGGCCTCAAGCAGGACCGTCTCCTGTCGCCGACGCTCCGAATCAAAAGCCTCAAGCTTCTGCGTTAGGTCAAGCTCCTGGCTGGCAAGAAGGATGCTACCTGTACCAGTTGTTGTGAATAGCGGAGGTGCTGTTGCGCTAGATCCGCCTGGGCCTGTTGGTAGTAGATCAAGAGATCCGCCTGCTTCTTCCTGCACCTCTCCTTCCTTGTCAGAGAGAGAGAGTAGGGGGTGGGAGAGAGGAGTATGACCGAAAGAGGTCCTGGAGAGCAGCCATGCGGTCGCCCATGGAGGACTCCTCCCCGGCCCCCGTCTCCTCCTCCGCTGCCTAAGGAGTGGTCTGCTGAGAAAGGGGACGGACAGGTGAGGGGAGGGGAGGGCTGTGGTGACCTGTGGAATGGATAGGGCGAGGGGCTGGAGCATCTGTGGCGGTGTGTTGGAAACGGCGGGGAGTTTTGCTTCCTCGCTCATTTTTCTTCCTCTCTACCACGCCTACGCCCAGCCTAATTTGGGCATAACAAGCGCGGCTCGCTCTGTCTCAAGACCCTCATTAGGCCGCCTAAAGTCAAACGTCAAAGCGCACAAACAACTGCTGCCCACATGAGTGAGGAATGCCTGTCGGGGAGTGATAATAAGGTGCCTTCTCTCCTCCTCTTCTTTAAGCCAATCCCCCCTCCTTCATTTGGCAAAAGGCCGCTGGCATATATGTATGGATGGAGAGCCTAGAAGAGCATCCTCCTCAGCAACTCCCTCCTTCACCAAGGTGGGGGCTGAAAGAGGGAACAGGCAGAGGGAGAGTAAGGGGGGCGGTGAGAGGGGTAGTAGGGGAAGGCAGGAAGGTCGGTGGCTATAAGGACAGGGCAGAGGCCGAGGCGAGGAGGGCGCAGGCTTAGAGAAAAAGAGGCGAAAGAGAGAGTGACGTAGACTGAGGGTAGTTCTATAAATAGGCAGCCAGGCCTGTTTGTCCCAGCACCTCGGCCCCCCTCCCTAACCCCCACTTCCGACACTCACACAGCCTCTCCTATCAGCTGCCCTCCCCCCTTTACCCCTCCTGCATCGCGTACCCACCAAAATGGGCCCATCCTTGCAACTGAGACCGAACCTCCTCTCACATCATCAGTGAAAAGATCGGGCGTGTGTACGTGAGAGTGTGGGCCTCTTCTCCAGGAAACCGCGCTTAATTTGGGGGTCAGGGGAAGGGGGTGAGGATAGGCCTACGTGCGTATTGCCAGCATATGTCAAAGGCGCAGTTGAAGCTAAACGGAGTATTGAAACAATTGCTATGCCTTTGCCGTAGAATCTTGCTGTTGAAGCAAATAACCTAGGCGAGAAATGCTGACTTCAGTCTGACTAATTGCAAATATTGTTCAAAAAGGGGTTGCCAAAGCAAGGTATAGGACATTAAGGCGCTGAAACTTTTCGTAAGTGAAGACGTTCGGAGAAGTGTGGAGGAAATTGGGTGTAGGAAAGAGCAAAGAGAGGAAGCATGTAGAATCGCTTCCGCCTTTGAGGGAGGGAGAAAAGGATCGCATGCGCAGAGGAGGCTTTGCTCCCTCCCTTCACTCACCCACACATAGCACCACCCACCCATCTCTACTGCCCCCAACCTCCGCCTTCATCTACTCCTACCGTACTCAAACTCCCTCACCCACCAGAAGCCTTTCATTCCCGCCCACATAAAAACCTCTTTAAGAATCTGGTAAATATTATCATTTTCCAGCTTTTTGCACATCTGCTTCAAATGTACGCTGGTTCTCTCCTTATTGCTTAAGACAAGGGCACAAAAGATGACTTCCACCTTCGAGAAAGAAAAGCATATAAATTGATTAAAATAATTTATAAAATAAAAAAATTTTTATATAAAAATATTATATATTTTTATATTATATAAAAAAAAAAAAAAAAAATATAAATATTAATAAAAAAAAAAAAATAAAAATATTTTTATAATAAGTAATTTATTTAATAAAAAAAAAAAATAAACAAATAAAAAAAAAAAAAAAAGGAGGGGGGAAAAATTATAGGAGGGGAATTTTAATAAAAAAGAAAAAGAAAAATAATAAAAAAAGAAAAAAAAATTTCGAAGACAAAAATATAAAATAACGAAAAGGGGGCAACACGCTGACGCTCCGTTCGCGCCAGCCCAATATATCACTGGTGGCTGATAAATTAAAAAAGAAAAGTTGAGATAAGTAGAGAGAGGGATTTGATGGAGAATCATTGTTGAGGGGCGTAGGCAGTGGAGGCGGAGGGAGCATAGGCTGGCTGGCTGCCTGCGTAGCCTCCGCCTAGTGATCTGAAACAGACTGAAGCCATATTAGAAGCCCACCACCCGCATCCAGTCAATAATCTGTCCAATATTTCTGCTAAGAGAAATGGCGAACGCAGGCTGAGAGGCGGTGGGAAGGGAATGCTGCGGAGCATAGACTGCGGCGTAGGCTGGCTGGGACTGCGGCAGAGGGGACTGGGCGTATTGCTGCTGCTGCTGCTGTTGGTAGTAGCCGGGTTGACTGATGGAGGCCGCCGCCATCTGTGCCTGCAGACCAGCCCAATTCTCCTGCTGCACAAGGGCGCGGAGAGTAACCTGAAGGGCAGCAGAAGCCTCCTGCATGGCGGAGTTGTAGAGGGTGAGGGCGTCACGGAGTTTCACGTCGATGTCGGCCAGAGAGTTCGCCTCTCGCTCCACGGAGGCCAGCTCCGCGTCTATCAGCGGCCCCATTGCACTGCACTGCTCTGCAACCTTTCTTATCCTCTTCGCTCTGCCTGTAACCTGACAGTCTATGCACCTTCCAGTTGGGCCAGTTCCGGCGGGTCTGGGCGATCCCCGCTTGGATCTGCCTCCTTCAGCAGTTCTAGACAGGCGTTCAGCTTCTCCTCAACAGTTTAGCACTGGGAGCTTAGGCAAAGGCAGGTGGGATTGAGGATGAGGAAGGGACCTCATCAATGGCAATCTGTTCAGGAGGTTCTTCTCGAGGCACCTCCTCTACGGCCACTTTCTCATCGAACTGCACCTTCTTCCCACTCACTTCAAACTATTCCCACTAAAGCCAAGCCTCTTCCGTAAAACCATTGAAAGACAGAACCCTCTGGCTCCACGATGGCGGTAAGGTCGGAGGTGACAAAGGAGGCGGGGAAGAGGCCGCTGCCTCGATGATTGCGTCCCTTCCACCAGTTAACATCGCTTCAATCACACACTTTGTTTAGCAGTCACGCGGAGGTGAGAGGGTAGGGGTAAAAGGAGGAAGCACCGATCGTCCAGAATGGTGATGTGTTCGCCGGCCTTGAAGGTGAGTTCGTTGTCCTCAGCGGCCTCGAAGTCGTAGAGGGCCTTCACCACGCGCTCCGGGGCCGCCCCGCCCGCGCTCGGGTACATCCCTCCTGACGCTCCCGACGACAGACTCAATGGCTCCGACCTCAAAGCCTCTTCTTTTATCTATCTCTGCAGCCCTTAGGACAGCAGGACCTGGACTTGGAGACAAGGCTGCTAGCTTTGGCCTCCTTCAGCGACATTTCTATTGCTGAAAGAGGAGCAGCTTTCCTTGTCAAAGTGGCGGAGAAGGAAGAATAAACCTCGAGCTATGTCCTCCTCCTCTTTGCGAACTACGTCTGGGTTCGTCTTTTTCGGTTTCTCTGTCTGTAAATGCATCGAAATTACACCTGACATGAGGGTGGATGGGTGGAGGCTGACGGGATCAGAAGGGTCGAAAGAGAAGCCGTCCTGGCGTAGATCGGCCAATAGGCTGGTGATGAGGGAGAGACTGGCCTCCTTGCGGCATTCATCTTCCGCCCACTTCTTCACCAGCAGGCGAGCTTTCTCGGCGATCTTGTGGTTGCTCTGTCAATTCACTACGTTCCCTCTCTTTCTCTCCTAGCGCCCTAAGGTGGGAGGAACCGCTCCGCATTTGCTGCGCAGCTCTGCCACCATCTCTCGACTGCTCACCTCTCGTCGAAACTGCTCCCCGCAATTGCTCCAGCAAGAATCCAGCACCTGCAACTCTACCATTCATTGCTCTGCTAGCCAATAGAAACATACAATTCTACTCTCTAGAAAGTTGAAAGGGAACGATTGCTAGTCAGATGAAAAGGGTGGCAAAAAAAGACTCACACTGAGTGCAAGCATGGTGACATGTGGGTCGCGGTGATTGAGACGCTTCTTGAGCGCTAATAAGCCATCCTTGGCGCCCTTACTCCCGCCAGCAGCAATCCGGTCACAGATGTCCATGATCAGCGCCCAATCCTCACCTGTCTTCGTCTCAACTGTCGCCTTCTCTGCAAACCAGCCAGAATCATCTATCCTCTGCCAAGCCAGCTTCCTTCCAAAAGACGGAACCCATGAGCTCGTCGAAAGGCGAAACATCGCCGCCGAACAAAGGCATGGCCTGGGACAGGTGAGCGGGGGGTGAAGAGGACAGTGGATGAATAATCTGTCATGCGGGGGCTGGCGAGGCCGTGCGGACTCGACTCTCCAGACGAGGGCTGTGCAAAGTTGGCGACCTGCGCATCCCAGCGAAGCCTACGGTAGCCACCGGCCAGCAGCAACTCAAAGCACCACATCATCATTGCGTACGCGTCCCATACTTCTCCTGCCACCCAAAGTCTCCACTCGAGATGGTCCTGCTGACGATGATTGCGCGGGTCAGCGACGGCCTACCCCTGGCCACCTCCATCGAAGGGGACGAAGAGGTATTCTTAGGGGTGAAGCAGAAGGAGTGGGTGAACAGAGAATGATGGGAGCTGCAGAGGGAGCAGAACCTGGTGAAGTACAGCAACCAGGCGAAGATGTTGTTCCGGAAGCTGAACCGGAGCTCGCCGGGGAAGTGCAGCCTGGAGAGCGGTCCCTACATCTTCCACTACATCATCGACCAGGCGGCGGCCTTCCTCTGCCTCTGCGACCGCAACTTCCCCGAAAACGCCGCCTTCGCCTTCCTCAACGAAATCGCCGGCGAGTTCAACGCCTCCTACGGCAGCCGCGTCTCCACCGTCACCCGACCCTACCACTTCATCGAATTTGGTCAATCCTTTCAGCCATGGGTGAAGGAAGGGAGAGAATAAAGAGAGATTGCAGACCAGACCATACAGGCGGCACGGCGGAAGTACAGCGACAGTCGGATGATGAGCAGTCTGGGCAGGGTCTCCACCGAGCTGCAGGACGTACAGCGCATCATGGTACAGAACATCGAGGATGTCATTCAGCGCGGCGAAGCTCTCACCAGTACCCTTCTCACTTCCTCTTTTCATGCCTTTCTTTCCCTTTCATTCTTGCCTTTGCAGTGCTGGATGACAAGGCTGCCAACCTCTCCATCCTGTCCAAGAAGTACAAGGAGGACGCTAGGTTTGCAGTTCTTTTTGGGGTGCTCAATGCATCACTCGTCAAATTGAAGGTACCTGAACATGAAGAGCACCTACATGAAGATCGGAGCAGTAGTGCTGATTGTGGTCCTTTTTCTTGTTTATATTCGCTTCAAGTGGTGATTGGATTTAGCAGTCTTTCCAATATGGTAGCCGTTGCCTTTCTCATTGCTTTGTCTTATTGCGCCTCTAAGAATCAGAATTCTCCAGCCTAATATCATGCCCCACGGGCTTCATTCAAAGTGTTTCTTGCGTCGCACATTTCCGTTGAGAGTTGAGCAAACTGATCTGTGATGCACTTGTCACTCCTCCCCCTTCGCAACGGTTACAGCTCCACTTTCTCTTTGGCCTTTCTTTTGTATGCTCTAACGGAGAAACCACTTATTATTTGTGTTTTCTCACAATAAAGAAACAAACACCGCCAGAGGTTTAAAATAAACAGATTTGCGCTAAGAAGACAGCTAGAAAACACATTGAATAAAAGTTGCTATCTGAGCATGGCCGCTATTGATAATAAGAATCCGCGCAGTTGCACATCTTCAGTCTGTAGGTATATATTTGCAAAGAAGAGTCGCTGCCAATTTCACATTTACATGCTCCTTCGTTTAAATTGTGCTATTGCCACCGCTCGACGCTTCATGGCTCAAGCCCCAATGAAGGAGTTCGACTACTTGGTCCCACTTTTCTTCACTCTTTTACCTGCCTCCAGGGGACCCTTCATTCAAATGATCACATCTGACCTGGGCTAGCCGTTGAGCAAGAGAGAGAGAGAGACGAAAGAATGCGCTTTGCTTGAGGTGATTGGTGGAGGAAGTGGCGGCATCGCGAGCGCTCGACGAGCAGCAGAGTTTGGAGCCCGCGTGGCCTTGGTGGAACAAGGACGTCTAGGCGGCACCTGCGTTTATCACCCTCCCCCCAAATACCTCACCCACCTAAGCAGCCCCTCTCTGCAGGTCAATGTGGGCTGTGTACCGAAGAAGGTGATGTTCAACGCAGCAGTTCATGCAGAGTACATCAGGGATCATGCTGACTACGGCTTCCAAGTGGAGTCCAAGGGCTTCGATTTCTCGTTCTTACTGCTTTCTCTAACTGTCGTTGGAAAGAAGAACTATGGGCATTTTGCCAGAAAGCTAAAGGAGAAACGGGACGCCTATGTGCGCCGTCTCAACACCATCTACGGCAGCAATCTGGACAAATCCAAAATCGAGGTGTCCACTTTGTCCTCAATAAGCCTCAAATAGAGGAAAAGACGGATGAAACTTGAGGTGTTCCATGGGCGGGCAGCATTCGAGGGCGGCGAAGGGGCAGTGCGAGTAGGCGAGGAGCTGTTGAAGGCCAAGCAGACACTGATTGCCTGCGGCGGTCGCCCCACCATCCCGCCCGTTCCAGGTCTCAGCCCCCTCTAAACTGCCAGAAGAACAACTGAGGTGAGACATGGACAGGCTCTGAGTACGCCATCGACAGTGACGGCTTCTTTGAGCTGCAAAGCTTGCCCAAGTAGGCTTCATCCAGCATTTGGTGCAAGCTAAAGGCTGCATGGCAAGCTGGTTGGAGGAAGACGGTGGTGGTGGGGGCAGGCTACATCGCCGTGGAGCTGGCTGGCATCCTGGCTATGCTCGGCTCTGAGACCCATCTACTCATCCGATATGATCGCGTCTTTTCGCCTATTCTTTTCTCAATAAGGGCTCTCAACAAGGGAATGGGGCTTGAAGGTGCTGCGAACATTTGACGACTGCATATCCAGCGGCCTAACAGAGGAGCTGGACACCAACTCCCCGGTCAATCTTCACCGCAAGACCCAAGTATGTTGCTGCAGAGACTTTCACCCTCACGAGGGCTTTGTTTGAGGTGAAAGAGGTGAAGAAAACAGCGGATGGAAGCCTGAGTCTTCAGTTGGACAACGGGGCGGTGATGGAGGGCGTCAACTGCCTCATCTACGCCATCGGACGCAAGCCCAACACCGACTGGCTCAATCTACCCGCTCTTGTTACTCCCTTCATCATTCATCGTCCCTTCGTCTGGGCCATTCATCACTCATTTCACGGACGAATGTAGGGGATGGAAATGGACAAGAGCGGGCACATCGTGGTGGACGACTACCAGAATACCAACGTGAAGGGCATCTACGCTCTGGGCGACGTCTGCGGCAAGTATCTACTCACCCCTGGCAATCATTTTTGCTTAGGTTCCCAGAGGAGAGACTATGAATGAACTTTGAGTGGCCATTGCGGCGGGAAGGCGACTGGCGCACAGACTCTTCAACAACGAGCCTGACTCCAGACTCATCTACCGCAACATTGCCACCGTCGTCTTCAGCCATCCCCCATGCGGCACCGTCGGACTCACCCAAAGTAGAATACTACATTTACTTCTTTTTCGATGAAGGCCATGAAAAGGGTGAGGCGTTGCGTTGTAGGTGAAGCGGAAGCAGAATATGGGAAGGATGGAGTGAAGGTGTACCAGAGCAAGTTTGTGCCCATGTACCACGCCATGACTGAGCACAAGGCCAAAGCCATCATGAAGCTCGTCTGCGCTGGACCCCAGGAGAAAGTGAGCTTCATCTTATAGCTGCCGCTGAAACAATTACCATCCTATGGTCGTAGAGTTATGAAGATTGATTAGCATGAATGAAGAAAAGTATTTGGCAATATTTGAGGTGGTAGGAATACACATGATAGGCCTGGGCACAGACGAGATGATGCAAGGGTTCGCGGTGGCCGTTACCATGGGCGCTACTAAGGTACTCGCCATTTCAGAAATCTTGAATTTTAAAGGAACTGTTTGAAGGCGGACTTTGATCGAACAGTGGCTATTCACCCAACCTCCGCAGAAGAGCTCGTCACAATGCGATAAACTATCATCATCATCAATTCTCCCTCCCATACTACTTTAGCTTTCCAAAGCTGTGATTGATTTCAAATGTACGAATAAATATTTAGCGGCAGTCAAAAGTTAAATAATCAAGGACAATACACAGGCCATAAAAGAATATCTTTTTGCTTCACATTTTTACTGTATTATTATGAATGAATGGCATGCTACAATTTTATCATTTTCTTAGAATAATTTTCAGAAATTCCACAAATATTCCATTATATTTTTCTACCACAATGAAGAATGAGAGCGCCTCCACAGCCAAGGCCCAAGAGCCAGCAGCCAAGACGACGAAAGAAGAAAGCAAAGCCCCCGGCAAGCGAAAGATGCGCGCTATGACCGACGGTTCCATCCCTGCTTCCATCCATCCCCAGCTCCTCAAACCCGTCTCCAGGCATGGCCTTCCTGCTGGCCTCTTTGCGAGCTGAGGCCCCAGCTACATCACCCCTGGAGCCTGCCTCTAAGCGCCAACTCCCTCCAGCCCCTCCTCCGGCCAAGAAGAAACGCAGCGATGCCTGGAACACCCGCGAAGTTCCCAGCCTTCATTCACATCCTCTTTTCATGATTATTGTGCATTTGAGGTTCGTTACGGGGAGCCGCTGGACTTCCTTGGTCTGGCCGACTGGGCCGGACGCCGATTCCCGCCCTCCTTCAGCCTCAGCCCTGGGGATATCGGCAGCCACTGCGCCCGCATTCCCTTCCCCAGCCAGCCAGGCGCCAATCCAGTTCAGCTTGCCTGGCCCCTGTGGCAGAGAATATGAGGAGTGTTTGAGAATCGAGAAGGGAACAATTTCCTGAAAAGCCTGGCCTGGTCCCCCAGCGGGGACTACCTTCTCAGCGCTTCCGCAGATCGTCGCCTGCGAACCTGGCGTCTTTACCCACCCGCCCTTCTCTCTCAACAGTCCGTGTTTCTGCGCCTTTGCCTGGGGCAAGAGAGACAAAGAGGGAGGCTTCAGAGAGGACCTGCTGGAACCGGCGGCGGTAGCCAAGGACGGGGATCTCATCTACGATACTGCATGGCATCCCTCCACTACTCGGAACCTATTCGCCTCCACCTCCAGGCAAGCTATTTCCCTTCCTTCACACATTTCACTCCCTCCATCCAAGACAACTGAAGGCAGCAGCCCATCCATCTGCGCGAGGCCAGCAGCGGCCACTGTCTGGCCAGCTACAGGGGCATCAATCATCTGGTACCCCTCTCCTTCTCTCATGTCTTTGAGGCTTTGTCTTTGTCCCGCAGGACGAACTGGCGGCGGCCTCCAGTCTCGTCTTCACGCCGGACGGGCGCGGTCTCATCGCCGGTTTCACGCGCAAGATTCGCCTCTGGGACTCCCTGCGCCCCGGCAAACACATCGCCGAAATAGCCACCAGCAGTCCTTCTTTCAGTCCTGCTTTTCCATCAGTTCATCTGCAGTCCACTCTTCCAGCGAAGTCCTTGGGGGGACAGGCGGGGGTGATCAGCTGCCTGGCCGTGGCCGAGGGCGACACCAGTGGGAACTTCGCCGCTGGCTCCTACTCCAGACGAAGTCCCACTCCTACCCACTCCCTTCATCACACCATCTGAGTTTGCATGCTTTACAGTTGGCCTGTACAACGAGAAGACGCAAGAGATCACGGCCTCCTGGGATGCCCAGCATGTGAGTTCCTCTTAGAGCTTAGGTCAGTTGCTGCGGAGAGGGTAAATGTTGAGGGCGGGGTGACAATGCTGCGCTACTCGGCTGACGGAGTATTCCTGTTCTCCGGCGGGCGGAAGGACGATGAGCTGCGCGTTTGGGACGTTCGCATGCCCGGCCATCTGCTCAGCGCCTTCGCGCGCCCCGTGCCCACCAACCAGCGCGTCCAATTCGATCTCACCCCGTTCTCCCTTTCTGCCCCTCTGGCTCCACACCTAAACGGCGATGGATGCAGAGATGGCCAATGGCTGCTGTCCGGCGGTGACTGCGGCCAGGTGCGTCTCTGGAAGGAGCCGACGAGAGTTCCAGCCAGCATCGGTGGCCCAGCTGGAGAGCCGGACGCAGTGCTGCAGGCGCATGCGAGTGTCATGGTGCCGGCACTCAGGCAGATTCTTGGCCCTCCCATTTAGAGGAGGATGAGTGGGCTGGGTTTGTGAGTGTGAACGGAGGCTGGGGCCTGCTGGCGGTGGGGAGTGGCCAGCGGGTCTTCCCCTCGCCCCTGGCTGAGGCGGAGGAGGAGGAGGCTAGCTACGAGGGCGGGGCGGGAGATGTGCGAGACAACGCCGTCAGCCTCTACAAGCTTTGGAGCGGAGATCAGGAGGGGATTGCGGGGCAACTCCATGCTCTGTTGGCCCAGATTGAGTAATTATGACTGCTATTTTACAGTCTTGTTGTTCCTTGGCGCAAAGCCTTTTGTTGCATTTTCCAGCTTTCTTAATGGTTTTTGGTTTTTACTGCAATTGTTGCTACATTTTTTTCCGTTGATTCAAAGAAAATAATTAAAAAAGTATGCAAAATAAAGTGTGCAAAGGATTATTTTGCGCGATTTCGGGCGATCATACAAGTTGGCAAATGAGTGGCGGAGGAAAAGAATGCAAAACAGAGGCCATTCCCAGCTACCAGCTTGGTCTTTCAGGCAATTGAAGGAGAGATGGCTGGGCAAGGCTGGTGCAAAATCAGTCAGTACTCTCGCACCTTTTCGCGTAGCTCAGGCACATTTAGCCTTTTTCTCCAGTGACCCCAAACTAGTCAGCAATGGCCGAAGCTCAAGAAGGCGTCCTAGCCGACATTCAGGTTTATTTCTCATCTTTGTCTCTCAGTGCCAGCAAACTCAATTACAGTGACATGTCATAGCAAAAGCGGTTAAGTTTGGTACTAGAGATTGCTAAAGTTTGGAATTGAAGAGTGGGAACGATGAGCAATGGAGAGCTGGAAAAATTGCAGAACAAGCTAAAGCACATGGGGCTGGGTCGTGGGAGCCTGATCTCACAGCGGACGGCCTTCCGTGCTCCGCTCCTCTCCGCCCTCGTCTCTAAGGTTCATCCTAGTCTCACCTCCTGTGAGGAGGGAGGACCACCCTCTGAGAGCGGGAACCCCTGCTGATTCACCTAGCCTCCAATTCAGCTAAGCTTCAACGCAGTCACTAGGGACAAACTAAATAATCAAGTAGCGATGATGGACGTGGAAACGGTGCAGTACCTGTTAGGCAGCCTTCGGCTTGATTCCAGGATAGTTGAAGCCATTTGGCGAGCTCTGCTTCAGCCCCTGCCCAAAGTCAATCCTACTAGCAGCCACCCAATGTCCTAGTCCAATGAACGTTGATGGTTCGATTATATGTGAGGTGGGGAACGAAAGTAAGTGCGGCGGAAGCTCCTCTTCAAACGTCTCCAGCCCGGAGAAGACGGAGAAGGAGAAGCTGGATGCGGCTGGCGATGCCCTGAAAGAGGAGCAAACGCTCCAGGTCCTCCAAGCACCGCCCAAAGAGCCAGTCCTCCTCGGCTGCCGTTGGCAGGTTCCACCGCTGAGCTGAGTGTTGGAGAGGCTGGGAAGGGATGCGATGTTTGAGGTGTACCACCAGGAGCACATGCGGGGGGAGAACTGGAACGCGAGCCTGAAGAAGCTGGGGACGGTGGAGACGATCGAGCAGTTCTGGCAGTTCCAGAGCGCCATCGGCTCCGTCGCCGCCACCAAGAACGGCTCCGACTACTACGTCTTTCGCGTTCCTTACCTACTTCCTCTGCCCTCCTCTTAGCCCCTGGAGCACTGAGTAGGGATGTGTGTGCAGGAGGGAATCGAGCCGACGTGGGAGGCGGCGGAGAACAAGATGGGCGGGCGCTGGGTGCTGGTGTTCGGGAACGAGATCCCCGCCCACTTCCGCCTCCGCCTCATCAACCGCTTCTGGCTGGAGCTCACCATGGCCGTCGTCGGGGAGCAGTTCGGCGACCTCGGCTACCTCATCAACGGCATCGCCTTCAACAACCGCACCGGAAAGCCTGCCAAGGTACCCCCTTTAACTATCCAATACTCTACCTACCTACCTAAACCTTACATCTCTTTCCCAGCTTGCCTTGTGGATCAAGGTTGGCGTTCTCAGCAGAAAGCACGAGAAGGAGATACTAAGCATCGGGTAAGCCACCTCAACTCCACCAGCGCAGGATAAAAGAGAAAGATTGAAGGGAACGGATGAAAGCTTATCTGAAGCTGGATGAGGTGAAGGGGACAGAGCTGCCATTCCTTTTCCAAGACCATAAAACCGTCGCCTTTCGCGCCCTCAACCGCATCAACCCCCTCCATTTTCACATTTTCAAGCTCTAGCCTTTCTCCGCTTTTTCTCCTCCTTCCTCTACCACACGCTGGTCGTTCTCAGGTGCAGCTCATTCATTAGATCGCCTTTGTTCAGCATTTTCCGTGTCTTTGCCATTGGGTTTTCGTGGGCAGAAAGATTTCTGCGCTTTTGTCAGTTGGGTTGCCGTTGCAAAGACTGGCGTAATATGGAGATTGGGGTCTTATATTTAGCGGCTGTGCAGGTGTCCCTTCGTCAGTGTTTTTCGGCTCAAGCTTTGGTGTACGTCTCGTAGTTGTTTTTGGCATCCTCAGCGCTCCTATGGCATCAGCTTCTTCCTGGGCCGGATATTGTGCATATATGCAGAAATCCAATCTTCCCATTCAGTGAAAAAGAACACGGCCAAACAAGGTAGCATTGACCATTGCCTATTGCTAATGTTATACGAAAATTACCACTGGAACTTGAGAGGTTGAGGGTTGTGGGATTTTCCTTCATTTACCTATTTTCGACATTTAATTTTAAATAATTCAAATTAATTAAACTTTAGCCATAGTTACTTGTTTTTGAATTGCCAATCTCACTAGCGCCAGGCACTAATGAAATTTGAGTTCAAATGGTTGAATAGTCATTCAGTTATAAATTTTAGACATTTAATTTTAACATTTAAATGGATTAAATTTTAGCAGTAATTACCTGTTTTTAAGTTAACAATCTCGCTAGTATCATATGGCATCGGTACCAATACTAATACACCATTCTAAATTTGAGCTCAAAATGTTGAATACACAATCTCGTCTATTCGTTAGAGCGTAGCTGCACCTTAAATCCTAACCCAATGTTGTACGCCTTTGCCCTTTGAGAATAATGCAAAGCAGCGACTCTGTGCAAAGCGATAGGACAAAACATTCTCGGCTGTCACCAAGAAATGCGCGGCCTTATTTAAATTCAAAAATAAGGCTATTTGAAAAGAATATGTATATGTTTGGTGACGAGGTAACTGAGGTAACTGCTTTAGCTGGCCTTGGCCTCGGGAAAAGTTGATGAAGGAACTTGAACGGTGTCAGTTCTTTGCCGGACTTTTCACATTGCCGGACATTTTGTTTTTGACCCATAGTTTTCGTAGCGACCGATAGGGAGCTACTACGGCTACGCCCTCCATTCGTGGAGTACCAAGGACTGACAATAGCACCAGGAGTAGGGCGAAGCCAACACAAGAACTTCAGAAAAATTGAAAAAACAAATAGTCCGGCAAAGTGTATTGTCCGGCAAAGTACTGGAGGGACTTGAACAGGCATGGGCAACTGGAAAATGCGAAAAAATGAGAGCATGAGGCAGATGGGGGGCAGAGGTGAGATGTTTGGCAGGTGGCAGGAAAGGGGGAGTGTGAGCGGTGTGCTAAAGGGCGACGGTGAAGGTGTGGAAGCTGCGGCTCCTACGCCCAGGTACTTGAAGGTTGGCGAGGGCGGGGGATGATGATATGGCTTGGCTCAGGTTGCTATCGCGCTTATCCCGAAACGAGGCCTCTGCTGCAACAAAGGCTTACTACGCCAAGAAAGGACGCAAATCAAATTTGAGCACAGACAATATTCCATTTCAATTTATATAATTTCAAGGGTAATCCAATTTTGGCCAACTTGATTTTGTTCCGCACCAGAAAAAGGGTTTCGTTTGATATCCTAAATATTAGTTTGTTCTTGTAGGAGAAAATAAAATGGAAATGTCGAAAGAAAGGAGAAAAGAAAGTCTCGTAGAAGTCTTCTTGTTAGTCATAGTTTAGCTCTAAAAGGGATCCAAACAAAATGTATTGGCCCAAGAGAAATAAATAAATGTTAGCCAACAGCAGCAGCGGGTGGCAGCACATCGAGCCTCGGCTTTGTAGAAGTCGCGAAAGAAGGAGAGGAGGTAGACGGCCATCAGCGGGTACTGCACGAAGTACAGGAAGAGCACCAACAGAAGCAGCGGGTGGCAGCACGTCGAGCCTCGGCTTTGTAGAAGTCGCGAAAGAAGGAGAGGAGGTAGACGGCCATCAGCGGGTACTGCACGAAGTACAGGAAGAGCACCAACAGCAGCAGCGGGTGGCAGCACGTCGAGCCTCGGCTTTGTAGAAGTCGCGAAAGAAGGAGAGGAGGTAGACGGCCATCAGCGGGTACTGCACGAAGTACAGGAAGAGCACCAACAGAAGCAGCGGGTGGCAGCACGTCGAGCCTCGGCTTTGTAGAAGTCGCGAAAGAAGGAGAGGAGGTAGACGGCCATCAGCGGGTACTGCACGAAGTACAGGAAGAGCACCAACAGAAGCAGCGGGTGGCAGCACGTCGAGCCTCGGCTTTGTAGAAGTCGCGAAAGAAGGAGAGGAGGTAGACGGCCATCAGCGGGTACTGCACGAAGTACAGGAAGAGCACCAACAGCAGCAGCGGGTGGCAGCACGTCGAGCCTCGGCTTTGTAGAAGTCGCGAAAGAAGGAGAGGAGGTAGACGGCCATCAGCGGGTACTGCACGAAGTACAGGAAGAGCACCAACAGAAGCAGCGGGTGGCAGCACGTCGAGCCTCGGCTTTGTAGAAGTCGCGAAAGAAGGAGAGGAGGTAGACGGCCATCAGCGGGTACTGCACGAAGTACAGGAAGAGCACCAACAGCAGCAGCGGGTGGCAGCACGTCGAGCCTCGGCTTTGTAGAAGTCGCGAAAGAAGGAGAGGAGGTAGACGGCCATCAGCGGGTACTGCACGAAGTACAGGAAGAGCACCAACAGAAGCAGCGGGTGGCAGCACGTCGAGCCTCGGCTTTGTAGAAGTCGCGAAAGAAGGAGAGGAGGTAGACGGCCATCAGCGGGTACTGCACGAAGTACAGGAAGAGCACCAACAGCAGCAGCGGGTGGCAGCACGTCGAGCCTCGGCTTTGTAGAAGTCGCGAAAGAAAGAGAGGAGGTAGACGGCCATCAGTGGGTACTGCACGAAGTACAGGAAGAGCACCAACAGCAGCAGCGGGTGGCAGCACGTCGAGCCTCGGCTTTGTAGAAGTCGCGAAAGAAAGAGAGGAGGTAGACGGCCATCAGTGGGTACTGCACGGGGGGGGGGGTGGCGGTCGAGCCTCGGCTTGTAGAAGTCGCGAAAGAAGGAGAGGAGGTAGACGGCCATCAGCGGGTACTGAACGAAGTACAGGAAGAGCACCAACAGCAGCAGCGGGTGGCAGCAGTCGAGCCTCGGCTTGTAGAAGTCGCGAAAGAAGGAGAGGAGGTAGACGGCCATCAGCGGGTACTGCACGAAGTACAGGAAGAGCACCAACAGAAGCAGCGGGTGGCAGCACGTCGAGCCTCGGCTTTGTAGAAGTCGCGAAAGAAGGAGAGGAGGTAGACGGCCATCAGCGGGTACTGCACGAAGTACAGGAAGAGCACCAACAGCAGCAGCGGGTGGCAGCACGTCGAGCCTCGGCTTTGTAGAAGTCGCGAAAGAAGGAGAGGAGGTAGACGGCCATCAGCGGGTACTGCACGAAGTACAAGAAGAGCACCAACAGCAGCAGCGGGTGGCAGCACGTCGAGCCTCGGCTTTGTAGAAGTCGCGAAAGAAGGAGAGGAGGTAGACGGCCATCAGCGGGTACTGAACGAAGTACAGGAAGAGCACCAACAGCAGCAGCGGGTGGCAGCACGTCGAGCCTCGGCTTTGTAGAAGTCGCGAAAGAAGGAGAGGAGGTAGACGGCCATCAGCGGGTACTGCACGAAGTACAGGAAGAGCACCAACAGCAGCAGCGGGTGGCAGCACGTCGAGCCTCGGCTTTGTAGAAGTCGCGAAAGAAGGAGAGGAGGTAGACGGCCATCAGCGGGTACTGCACGAAGTACAGGAAGAGCACCAACAGCAGCAGCGGGTGGCAGCACGTCGAGCCTCGGCTTTGTAGAAGTCGCGAAAGAAGGAGAGGAGGTAGACGGCCATCAGCGGGTACTGCACGAAGTACAGGAAGAACACCGTCGTATCAAGCGTGAGTTTAGCCCGAAAACTGAGCTGACCCAGCCCCGACCAGGCCTCCGCCAGCTGCAGGCTGTAGTAGGGCAGGTTGAGGCCTAAATTAATTCCTCTTCTCTTCCTCTCTATCTCCTCCCTCAGGGGAGTAACCCATGTGGAAGGCGGTGAGAAGGAGGGAGCGGGCGACGAAGCGTTTGCGCATCCTGCGAACTCGCCCAATGCGATGCTCAGACTCGTTGCGCTGTAGTTTTCGTTCCGTTTTCTCCGATTTCTTCTGCAAGCACTCCTTCCGTCTCATTCCATACCCCTCCTGTCTGGCCAGCTCCCCCTCCTTACACGTGTGACTAGGATAGTGGCGGAGGCTGCGCCGATGCGATTGACGCGGAGGTTGGCGAAGGTGACGAGAAGGAAGGGAAGGAAGAAGCCTAGACTCGTCTCCAGACTCACCAAGGTACGCACGGACATTCCCAACCTTCACCCGTCAATATGGAAGGGGGTGAAGGGAGATGGAAGGGAATGATGGGATGGAAGGCTACACGCTGATGTTGGTCCTCAGGCTGCACTGGTGGAAGAGGCCTTCGTAGGCGCTGACGGAGTCTGCGATCCAGAATATCCACCCCTCGATTAACAGCACCAGAAGACTCAGAACTTCAACACCACATTCAACCATCAACGTAATCCTTTAAATCTTTTCAAGGGCATCAATGAACAATTTTTGCGATTCAGCTTCTAAAATTAACAATTTACTTCAAATTGGCCTGGCGGGAAAGGAGGAACGCCCAGGCCCTCTTTCCATGTTTTGATTCTATTCAAGTTTCGAATGAATGGCCTAGGGAAAAAGGGAGAAGAAGATGAACCGATGAGAAGATGGCGAACCCTGAGGTGCTCTCCAAGGCGCAGGTGATGCAGAGGATAGGCCAATGCCACGTAGCGCTTCAGGCAAAACAAAGCCCAGCACCTCAATCTTCCTTTTACCTTACATCCCATTCGCCCTAATGCACCTGCTATGAAGGCCTGCAGCATCTACCGTAATGACTTGACTATAAATACAGAATGAACCAGTTAATGAAGAAGGCAGTGACGTTGACGGAGAAGAAGAGGATTTGGCAGAAAAGTGTGGGCGGAATGAGCAGGTGTTGCACTAACACTCCTACCTAAAGCGACCGAAATTCTTGCTCTCCTTAGGTGAGGGAGGAAGAATGGTGTGCAACTCCTTCGAAGAGGAGGTGAACAGTGTCGAAGGCGGCGAGGCAAAGAAGAAAAGGCCAGGGATTCTTAGTCTTGACCAGGAGGATGAGGAGGACTGCGTAGCCGAGCGCTGAACCCAGGCCCACCAGCGAGACCACCCACGTCGTTACTCACAATCCCACCACTCCTTCACTCCCTTTACGAAGGAATGACATGCTGAGATGAATGTTACCGCGTGTGATGTCCAGGAAGAGCTGGAGATCGCGGAGCAGTTGCTGAACAGCTTCATTGTTTCTGATCAGACTGTTCAGCTCTGTCTGGCTCAGATTGGCAACGTTCATTCTGCCAATTCTCAATTCCTCTCTGGCCAAAAACGCTTGCCAAAAACGCCCCTCAACTTCGTCTGCCCTGGGGAAATAATAAGACCAAGGCGCGCTCAAGAAAAAGACGCTGCGCTCAAGGTGCTGGAAGGAGCTCGAAATCCAACGTCGTAGAGAATCAATTTTAGCTAAGCAAGAGCTCGACGCAGGGGAGGAATGGAAAGGTGCTAGGAGCGAGGCTGCTGTCAGGCAGGTGCGTGCTAGAGGAACGTCAAAAGCCGGGCCTAGTCGGGGACAAAGAGTAGATCTCAATAGGTTAAGAATAAAGGGTGACGGGGATGTAATATGATGGGGTGGGGATTGGCGTGAGACAGTAATATGATTCGGAAGAGGAGAAGACGCAGAGCTGAATGGGGCGGGAGAGAGAAGGAGACAGAAGCCTTGCAGCGGTTGCCTTTCTGGCTAACTTCATTTTAGCTCGCCTAATGAAGCAAGAGTTTCTATTACTGGAGGCTGAGTTCTTTCCCAGCTGCTCTTTTCCGTCCTACGCTGATTC
This sequence comes from Ptycholaimellus sp. GST1_10, assembly GCA_030248095.1. Taxonomy (NCBI): domain Eukaryota; kingdom Metazoa; phylum Nematoda; class Chromadorea; order Chromadorida; family Chromadoridae; genus Ptycholaimellus; species Ptycholaimellus sp. GST1_10. Next base: position 48,780 of record JASANA010012060.1, on the reverse strand, counting down.
CTGAAATCCGGAAAGCATCGATCAAGTCGGCTGGCTTTTATCCCCTCTAATCTAAGCCTTTTAATTGATTCTTACGAGCTTGCGGCTTTTTACGGAGTCGAAGAAGGCGTCTAGGCATATGATCCACTTCCTGCCCGAGTGACAAAAAAGATGTGGACTAAGCCAGTTAAGGATGCGGTGGGGGAAAGAGGGACAAAAAGGGGATAGAAGGTTGGCTTGCTTTAGCGGCCGGCACTCATTGGCGAGGCAGAAAGCGTCCCAAGATTTCGCCTTCGCACTTCCTTCTTCAACCCACGCCTACAGAGGCGCAAATTGCACCTTGCCTGCGCCAGCATTCATTGCACCGATTAAACTGGATAACCTGAGGCTGGGACAAGGAAAAAACGGAAGCGATGAAAAACATCTTTTTCGCTAAGAGTTCTTCTAAAAAAGGGAACCAGTGCTCCGTAATCAGACCCAAGTTACTACATATGTTACATAAGAAATCAGTACAAACTGCTTTTACGATTACACAGGTCAAGAGCGTACAATTTTTGATAAAAATGACGGAAATATAAGCCCTGTTCTAAAAAATACTCTTTGGCCTAGCCTAGAAGCCTAGAAAGCGTATTTTTAGCTTGGGAGAGGAGTAGGATGAGAAAGAAGAGAAAGTGGAATGAATTGATAAAGCAGGTGAAGTAGTTTTAGAAGGGAAAGGCTGTGCTGTCAGAAGGTCGTAAAGGCAGAGTGAATCATGATCAGCAAATGAACTGCGCTTTCCGCGTTTTACGGCGCTATCAATGCGAGATTAAGACTGGCTTCATTGGCCCAGAAAGGTTTTCAAGAATCGATTGTCACGAAAGTTATACCTTCAATCCTCATCCACCTAGATTTAAAATTGAGAAGGAATGGAAACTATTTTTCCATCATGCCTGAATTTTGAAGAGAATAGAAGAATTCATTTTGCCTTCATTTTTCAACTCAGCCATATTTTTCTGAAACCGATTGGTTATTGTTGTGACACTGCGAAAAATATAATTTGGCGTTTTCGCGCATGACGCAGTCCAATCTATGTAATAGCAGCAGTACAAAAGCAACGAAAAGCTCGTTGTGCTAATAAGCATAAAACGATCTTTGGAAGCAGCATAAGAGAAAAGCGAAGGGTAATGGGGCGTTTGTAGCGTTTCTGCTTGTCGCTTGGGTTACTCGTCAATTTCGCCCAAACTCATAATCTGGAAAAAATTTCACTACCAGCGGCCATCAATTTTCGAAGGCTATCTGTGGCTGTCATTTGCTGAAAATACTTTGTTCATTTTGGAACTTATTTTGCTATTTTGGGAAGCTATAAATATGGTGCAGTAACCATCTTCATGAAGAGCCCAGATGGGTGGAGGTCGAGGGCTGGGTCTCGAGGTCTTGTGTGTCTTCCACCAGCAGACGAAGAAGCAGGAGATCACCATCAGAAGGGGACCCAGCGCCAAGCCCACTAGAGGCAAACCAGTCATGCTGCTATCAGACCATTTTTATCTACTGCTAAACATTTCTTGGAATCATTGTAGTTTGAATTCTGAATCAAACTGATGGGTTAAACCGAGACAGAAGTGTTTGGGTTAGCAATGTTTTACGAGGAGCGAGGGCGGAAATTGGGTGGAGGCCTCTGCCTCTCTTTGAATCCGATTTGCAAAGCTGGATTAGGCACTGGCATGGATTGGCAAAAAAACAGAACACCATGTCTTGGAATAAAATTCCTAAAGCAAATTTTTTCAGACTAAAAAGGAAGCACTTTAAAATTTATTTTTCAGCTTTTCGAAAGTCGATTGGCACTTTCCAAATATAAACATTGCCGATAGTTAGATTCAAATTTGCCTAAAACGAGTAACAGTTAAAATATTTGCATTGTAATAGTTCTCAACTGGTAGTAGTATCAATTTAGGACCTAAAATGTTCCAAAAGCCTACAACATTTCTTTTGTATGATTCATATCTGCGCTCCTAGACATTTCACGCCTCGACTTGCTACCGTACTCTTGCATTGGCGCACTTCTCAGCAGCAAAGCCACACTATTGCACGTGCACGAAGACTCAGCATAACATTTCTGGATAGAAATGGCTAGAAGGATATAGGAGGCGGAATGGGGCGAAAGAAGTGGGATGAGAAGGGCGCTTTCGTCCGCTGCGAGTCGCGCAGCCGCCCAGGCCAAGTCTACTACTTCAATGCGACTAGTGGCGAGCGCCTCTGGGAGGCTGACTTCCACCGCCGATTCCCCTCCCCTACTCATCAGACTGTATCACTCTGCTTCCCTTGGGCTCAGGCTAAGGCTAGACCTCGCTTCAGACCTCGCTTGAGACCTCTAGCACCAAGACTATATCCACAGCCAAGACTAAGGAGCGACGGAAGGAGAAGAAGGTTTTCCAGACTTCTCTAGCCTCTTCAAAGGAAACTGGCGTTTTTATTGATTGTAGAAGAAGAAAAGACGCCTGGATGAAAGCCGGGAGCAGTGCAGCGAGCCAGTGTCGTCGAAAAAGCAGCGTCTGGAAGAGGAGCCCGAGGAACTGCCAGAAGCCCTGCCCAACTTCTCATTCCGCCGTGCCTACCCGAACTCTTCGGTTTCTTTGCCAGCCGCAGGAATAGGGAGCTGGTTGATTTGAAAAGCGGTTAAGGAATGTCCTGTTTTCGGTGCCCTGCCAAAGGGAGGGACCCGCATGGACACAGCTTCACTGCCTTCCACCGTCCCTGTCCGCCAGTCACGGTCCAAGGAGCTATTGGGTGCCCCCGCCTCTTCTCATCCACTAAACCCTGGTCTAGGGGAATGTTGACAGGGATGGCCTTGGAGTCCATGGACATCGACACCACTTTGGAGGAGGAGGAGGATGAGGAGGAGGCCACATCCGACCTGGAAACCGGACTCGTCCCCGGCCTCAAAGCCAGCGATGAGGCCAAGTCAGTCTGCCAATCCAGACTGTCTAAATGGTTGAAGAAGAAGTTTGCAGACTGCGCAAAAAAGGCCGCGTTCTGGTGCTGGACACAAACATTCTGATTTCGGAGCTGAGTCTGCTGGAAGACCTCCTCTGCGCTCCCCCTTCCAGCCTGGCCGTCGTGGTTTTGCCCTGGATCACACTCCAGGTTCGCCTTACTCCTATCCCCTCTCTACTTTTGCCAGCTCCATTCTCTGCCTCCAAACAGGAGCTGGACGGGCTGAAAAATTCGGCAAGGCTGAGTGAGCAGGCTCGCTCCGCCACCAAGTCCCTCCTGCGTCTCAGCAGAAGCGCCCCGGCCCTCCTCCTACAGTCCCACCTTCTCGTCGCACTCCTCTCAGCCCCTTCACTTTCACTCTAACCCTACTTCCCCAATGCCAGCACGAGGACTGGTGCCTGGCCAAGAATGTGCGGACGCCGGACGACCAGGTCCTGGCCGCCGTGGACGGCTTTGCCAGACTCCGAAGTATCATACTCACTCCTTCTGCATCAAATACGCCTTTTCGAGGGAAGCTGCTTGGAGGAAGTTTGGGCGGAGAGGCAGCCTCAGTGACCCTGGTCACTGCGGAGCAGAATCTCCAGCTCAAGGCCGCCGCCAGCAACCTACCCTGCATTCCTTCTCTGCGCCAGGCTCCTATTTCTAGTTCCTCAACGAATGGGCTAACAATAGTTGGCCTTTGCAGCTGCTACCTTTGCCAGAGCAGTCTGCCTCTGCTTCCTCCAGTCACTTCAGCTCCCCCTTGGCCACACTCCAGTTCACTTAGGACACTAGCAGAGCTTTGATGCGAAAGGATAGGATGCAGGAGGCCGGAGAGAGGGACAACTCCGCCGATTGCCTACAGCACTCCGAAAAGCAGCGCTCGCCAGCTGGCCAGCTCTGGCGCACCGCAGCGCCGCCCTTCCACTCCCAGACCTTCCGTTCCCAACCCCACCTTCCACACAAACACCAACACTCTTCTCCAACAGGACGCGGATCCCGCACCCTCCACACTACTCGCCTACAAGAAGCCAGATCCTGCTGCTTCGCCACACACCACTGACTCCCCGTTTGATAGCTAGTTGATAAGGTGTAGAAAGAGGAAGATATGGCTTTGTGCAGGTCAGAAAAGCTGAGCGAGCTTCTGCGCACCCTGCAAGCAGTTGTTGCGCTTGAGTGGGATTCGGTGTACGGGGAGGATTATCCACTGGACGAGCATCATATTGCCAACTTGCCTCTCCTCCTTCGTTTTCTTCATCGGTGGCCCCAAGCGACCTCACCTCATCAGTCACCAACCACCCTCATCCATTGTCAGGCACTGGATCGCCTTCTCCAGCATCCTCTGGAGGCGAGGTGTGGAAAAGCTGCTGCCCCTCTGGTCCACCCAGCTCAGTTCATCAAGCTCAGGTGACTCCGAAGCAGGTTGGATGGAGGGTGAGAAAGAAAAGTGGGAGTAGAAGCAGGAAAAGGGAGTGAGAGTGTGGTGCTGGCGCTGGAGCAAGAGCTGCTGAGGCCGCTGCTGAGCCCAGCGCAGAAAAGCCAACGCCCGGCTGTCTTTCAGGCCGTCAAGCGATATTTCCACTCCCATCAGCCTTTCGAGGGGTAGAATGTTGGCTTTGTCTGTATTTACATTTCTTCAATTCGGCTGTGAGATGACGTCAGACCATGAAGCATGGATACACTGATCACTTTTGGCCTTCATTTAGTTGATATTTTCCAAAACTTCAGGTGCCAAATTTTTAATTTAAATTGGCGTCTTGCCTTTCTCGTTTGCTAGCTTTCCAGTTGAAAAGGATTTTGTTCTGCGATATATATTATCCCAGCAGACCCGTACACAGCAATAGCTTGCGATAGCCACCAAAGGCTCGATTTGAACATTTTCGGTACAATTACGTGCACAAAAATATTTCACGAAATCTAAAACTAAATGTGCTTGTCTCCCTAATTTTGTGTCCCTGAATCCACAAAAGAGATTGAACTGCATGGAAGAGCTGCATTTTTGTCATTGAACTATTCGCCGTCAAACATTTTTGCTAAAAGTTATTTCGCCCCAGTTTTGCGTTTGTCAGGAATCGTTTTATGCAACAATGCAACAAAACATTGCAAGAAACGATGTAAAGGCAAAATGTAGCCGGCATGTGAGAAAGAGAGGGAACAAGACACAACATAGAATGGCGGGGCAGGAGAGAGCGAGTGTGATGGAATGTGCGCGCCGGGGGAAAAACTCATGGCCGCGTATTTGAAAAAACCGGCGCAAGCTTTCATGGCGACTCTTTTCTTGTCTCCAATTCTTCAAATGCGAATTGCGAAACTCAATTTGATGAGATAGTCTCTAAATTGTGTTCTGGCAATGAAAGAAGTTGGAGACGTAGCATAGTGACCTATGATTCTGAGCTTTCCTTCCTACGGTAACTGTGGGGTGGAAGAAGGGGCAATAGACGCAGAAAAGTGGCGCTTCCTCCCCAGCTGTCAGAGCACGTTGTGGCGTTTTAAGAAGAATTTCTTGCTAGTTTGACTATTTATTGTTTAGGTCAAGCTAAAAATTCCGAATTTCTTCGTGCAAGCTACAGCAGAGACATGCCTCAGGTAGGACTTTTAATTTTCAGCATAGATGAGATGAGATGAGATGGGGAATGAAAATGGTGGCCAGAAGGGGTGATTTCTAGGAGGAGCGGGCGGAAGGCAGTGCCAAGCAAACGGGAGGCCGGAAAAGGGGATCCAGCGACCAAAGTCAATTCGCGTCTGAAGATGCAAAAGCCAGTTTTCAATCTAGCAGTCCGAAGAAAATGCGAGGTTCGAGACACTTTTTGCGCGGCCAAGGCCAGCTTAAGCAGTTACCCCATTTTTGCGTCCGTCTTTCCGCATATATATATACTAGTCATATTCGTCAGTGGCCGCGCTATGCGCGGCCACCTTTTGATCAATTGCATTTATATCAATTTAATCAAAACATAATTTAATCAATCCTGATAACTAATTTGTTGCTGGAAGAATAAGTAACAAATGTGAATCATTATAAATTCAAAAAAAGTAATGTAGATAATTACCATAGAGCCTTACCATTTAATTACAGATACATTGCAATCATGTGCAAGGCAAGCTCTTCAGAGACGAAACGATGCAATTGCCTTGCTCAAGGAATCTTATTTATTGCATTCATCCTACATCAGTCAACTGAGTAGGCCGAAAAGCTAAAAAATGCACTTCATTTGAGTTGATTTTTTATGCAATTTTTGGTTAAATGTTCGCAATATCAGGACAGGGGTTGACACAGAATTGTTGGGGCATGAATTTAAAAAAAAGTTTGACAGAAAATGTTGGAAAATAAGGGAGCTATGAAGTTTCAAAGTCAAAAAATGTCCAAAAATTGCAAAAATCGAAACGTTTTTGATTGTTTCATATTTTTATCATTTTCTGTGCATCGATAACCCCAAAAAATATTGAATAACTCGTCAAGACCGATCCATAAAGCTATCATATGCCAGGATAGATGAAGAATCCAGGGAGCCCCGAGACCCCTCCCAAAATGGCATGACGCGTATTATATAAGATATATGTGTGTGCCATGCCCGGCCTCCGCGGTTTTTCAACGAAATTGGCTGATTTTTTGCATGAAGGTCCTCCTGGGCGGTGCCTCGGGACCATTTTTGGCGCTTGGCGTAATTTTGCGTTTTTTGCCCAAAACTCAATTTTTTGATGTTTCAAAACACTAAAAATCGTAAATCACTGGTTTTTCCATGAAATTAGCTAAAATTTTGCAGGAAAGTCCGTCTTGGTGATGCCTTGACACCATTATTAGGGCTTGGCGAAATTTTTTGATTTTCACCCAAAACTCAATTTTTTGATGTTTCAAAATACGAAAAATCGTAAATCACTGGTTTTTCAATGAATTTTGTTGATTTTTGGCAGATACGTCCGTCAAATTTAATATCTTGAAGCTGGCAAGAGGAAATTTTGAAATATTTATTATTTATTGATTTATAGTCAAAAACCCAAAATCTTGATGTTTCAAAAATTTGAACAAGCATAAGTCAATGGTTTTTCAAGAAAATTAGCTGATTTTTGGTATCTACGTCCGTGAAAGTAATATCTTAAAGCTGGCAAAAGGAATTTTTGAAATAATTAGTATTTCTCGTATAGTTAAAAGCCAAAATCTTGATGTTTCAAAAATCGAAACATGTATAATTCATGGTTTTTTCACTGAAATCTGTTGAATTTTGGCATGCATTTTCATCTAGGTGGTGTCTTGAGGTGAGGCCGCGCATCTTGGCAACCGCCGAGAATACCTTGTTATGTTTGAGAACGGAAAGAGGAGGTTTAGCATTGTAGTGTCCGAATCCGTGCCATTGCTAACGGATAAGGAACAGCCAAAAACGTCCAACTCCCCGCATTCCGTATCATTTCGCCACCCCAGCCTACCGGTATCTCTAAACCATACTTTTTCAGCAAAATTTAAAAAATCTTGGTTCTTTTGGACGAGTTGGAAACAAGCGAAGCTAAAAGTTGAAAAAATACTAAAATAAATATGGACCTGTCCGTAAGGTCCTCCTTACATGGGCGATCACAATAACGTGGGCAACCTATTTCTTGTTGGGGGTAACCCTATCTAATTTTTTCTCAATGTTTCTCCAAAAGGTAGAATGAAGTTTATTTTTTTCGAAATGGTCGTGGACTTGACTATTTGCTACTAAAACCAAATGACAGTAATAAAGGAAGCTAAGATGGAAAATGAACTGACAGCTGCAGAAAGGAGAAGTTGGGGAGCAGAAATCAGCTGGGATTCCGGAGCATAAAGAGGCGCTCCCGTCCTTCTGCTTCCGCCAAGAACGACTGCCTACAAAGGTTCTCAAACATCATAGCCACTGGAGAGGCAGGGAGAGCAAAGGTCGCAGTTCTCAAACATCAATGCCGCCATTCGGTGCCTTGCCCAATGGCGGCATTCCCATGGACACTTATCAACTGCCCTCCTCCATCCCATCTTCCTCCCACCGCCAACCCTTTCAAGGTTACTGCCCTTTTTCATCGTAGCCCGTTTTCCTCTTCCTCAACAGATTTCTATCGAAAGGCATCGAGGTGAATGAGAAAGATGAAGAGGAGGATTGGGAGGATGCGCAGAATTTCCTTGCCGCCGAGCTGAACCCTGGAGATGAGGCCAAGTAAGAGCCTGCAAATATAGCTCAGATAAACGAAGATGTTGGCAGACTGGACCTGGAAGGGATAGCGTTGGTGCAGGACACAAACATCCTCCTGGCTGAGCTCCTCATCCTGCGCCAGTTACTGGCTGCACCCCCGGCTGGATTTGCCCTCGTCATCATCCCCTGGAGAGTCCTTCAGGTCCTTTTTCCTTAGTCTAATTTAACGCCAGCTTCGCCAAGAGACAGCCCTGAAGGAGTTGGACGGGCTGAAGGAGTCTAATGAAGAGCGGAAAAGCTGGAGAGCCCGGGAGGCCACTAAAATGCTGCGCGGCATTCAACGCCAGTCCCAGCAACTGCCTCTGATCCATCAAAGCTGTGAGCTGGTCCTTTTCCCTCAATTTTGAAGAGAGAAACGGAGAGGAAGAGAGAAGCAACAGAACAGGGACTGGTGCCAGGAAATGAACGAGACCAATGCGGATGACGAGATTTACATTGCCCTGTCTGGCTTCAGCCGCCTCAGAAGTTAGGAGGACGGAATGGAAGTTAGGAGAAGGGAAAAGGATAAGATTCGTTAAGAACGGCTGGGCAAAGAGGCAACGTCGGTGGCTCTGGTTACGGCTGACCAGAATCTACAGCTCAAAGCAAGGGCTAAACACATATGTTATAGTCTTGTTCCTACAACGTTGAAAACTATTTTCGAGATATATGTGTCTCATGCGTACAATGCTAAAAGTCACGATTAATGCCATTGCTTTACACTGCAGTTGGAACAAACTGATCGATAAATAGCAAAATAAAGGTATTTGTTCAATATTTAGTTGGAACAAATGGCTTAGTTGGAACAAACTGGACAGTGTGTCCCAAATTGTCTTAATATATGTGTACCTCGAAGAGGGTAACGATCCTTGATCAAGAGCTCGGTATTGCCGCTGGGCCCCAACAAGAATCCAGAATAGTACAAGAGACATTTACGTTACATAAGGTTCCTATGGTCCATTCAAGGCTGGAGAGACGGAGTATCGATTATTGCGCCCTCGGTATTTGCAAGTAGTCGGTTGACAAAAACCCCGACCTCATGCGCAGTCCTCGACCACCTGTTATAACTGCAGTCACTCTTTTTATAAAACGCAGTGTCTGTGCTGTACCTCCCTTATGAGCCCCCAAGTTCAGACTGTGCCCGCATGCATTATTGTGCGTTTTTATTTCAATGGAGCCTGTGGCTTTGGTATTTGGTTTATCAAGTAAAGACATTTCAGTAACATAAAGTTGCATGAATCACAGATAAAAAGTCACACGTATCACAGACCCAGGGCTGAGAAGAAGGCCTTGATGTCATCCTTGTTGATCACAACACGGCTCTTATTCAGGCTAAGCAGGGTCATGTCACTATTTGCATCTAGACAAATGAAATGATCCTTAAAAACAGATACAGAAGGGCAAAGATTACCCCAGTGGCGATAGCGAGGGTGATGAGAGGCAGTTTTATGGCATGCCTTGTATTTGCACTCTACCAGCCAATTTAGCACTTGGGACGGGGGTTTGATTGTGATTTCCTGGCCAGATGAGTCCGTAATTGCAATGCGACTAGCTATTAGCCAACCCTGGGGGGCTACTTGCAGATCACATATTTGGACTTTCATTTGAGTCTTATTTACCAGGAACCAGCGATCATCACAGGGATTGTGAATTGGAGTTGAGGAGATTTCAGATAGGTATCTTAGGTCTTTTAGTTTATAATCATTCATTACGATTTCTAGTCCATGCACTATTCCTTTTTGTATGGTTTTTTCTATTATTGTCCCATTGTTCAGGGATGTTTTAAGGCATTCCATTAGTAGCGAAAGGTTGTTGAAGATTAGAATCATGATTACAAGGCCAGTTATCGTACACACAGTACGAATGGCCTTGTTACCGTAGTTTAGAACTGTCCCGGTTGTAGCCATATTTTATTGATTTTGTTAACAATGAATTTAAATTTGCCAGCACATCCCCTTTTATAGGGTGGCAACGGCAGTGGCTTCAGTGAATGCTACGCATGTACACTCTTCATTGGTGGCATCAAATTCTGCTTCAATGTCAAGGGAGCCGCTTTCACTTCCTTTCACGCCAACCTTACCAAATTCTAGGACGTAGAATAGGTTGCCTTTCATGTAGTCAGCATAGCTCAGGCGTAGAGGGGAAAGGGGATCGGCGATTTGGTTGAAGACGTTAACAACAGTGAGGTAGCCATCTATGATGTTGGATGTGGATGTGTTCAGGTCACCTTTTACGTGGCCATCACCATCTGCTGCCCATTCTTCCAGTTTCATTCGAATGGGCTGAACTAGTAGGAGGCGCCCATTGAGGCGAAAGTTGAGTGATTTCAGGCGCATGGGGGCGAAGAATGTTGGGATGCAGTCTAGCCGGCCGTAGAGTGATCCGTAGGGGACAAAGGCTACGTAGAGGCGGTTGGGAAGCTTTCCACCTTGCAGCACATTGTGCCAATGCCAGCCATGTTGGCCTTTGGGAACGGTGTGAAGACGCGTTTCTAGACGGTTGAATACTAGTCCTGCATTGGCCTTGATTTGGGCGAGTGCTCGGCTATGAGCTGCAGGACTGAATTTGTGGCGGCGCATCTCCATCTCTATCATGCTGATGTAGGGTTTGTAGTTTGATTTTGTGGCATCTGAACACACTAGCGAGAAATGGTCATAAGCACGGCGCAGGTGGAGGGCGATCTTGGTGTTTGGTGGAATGAACTGGCGACAGGTGTTGAGGAAATCGATTTCTAGGCGGACAACATATTTGCTGCCAGCTGCGAGGCGTCGTGAGCTTAGTGTCACGTTCCAGTTCTCCTTAACCCAAGCTGGGGTGACACGGTTGGTTGTTTTTTCACCAATGTCATAGCGGCCTTGAATCTCATGCCAAACTAGGGAGCGCATGTTCTGTGTTTGGCCAGCAATTTGGCACAGATGGGCTTGAATGGGGTAGTTGTTGATCAGGGTTGTTCGAGTGTCGTTGAGTAGCAGCTCTACATCTTCAAAGAGGGAATGCACTCCTATGGGGGCCAGGGCAATGATACGTGTGTCATCGGCTGCAGGGACGGTGTTGTTGAGATGACGCAGTTCAAGGTAGGTGTATAGGATCATTGTATGGGGGTCTGTGAAATGGTATTCATCTGGTGGCCATTCAAAGATTATCATTGCCTGGTCATTTAGGCCCTGAGTTAGTACTTGGCGTACAGTAAGGGCAATTTCAGGCTCAGGATCAGCCACTTCCTTCGTCCCTTGGCGGTATTGGACGGGATTTACGTTGGTTTTTTCCATGGTAGCTTTTGTTTTTTGGCTTTGGACTTTTTGGAGGTAGTTCCGCTAGATTTTGGTTTGGTTTTCTTTGGGGCTTTTGGTTTGGAGGTAGTTCCGGAACTAGTTGGGGCAGAGTAGCCAAAGTCAGCAGGAAGAAGTGCTTGTTTAGTGGAAAAAGCCATTGATTAGCACTGTTTGCATTTTTTCATTTATGACTCTAAATGGTAAGAATGAGCATGAACTAAGGCCTTTTATAGTTTTTTGAGGTTGTAGGAGGATTAGGTGTAGCAGTATTGTTTGTTGGGATGGTGGATATGGGAGCGAATCCGGAGTATGTCAGGGGTTCGGGGGCCGCTATCTATAAGGATATAGCGACAGAGTGGATCCTCATTTTCTTGGCATGATTTGAAGGCAAAGATGAGGCGTTCTCGTAGCCCAAGTTGAGCACCAAATGTTCTAAGCTGGGATTCAAGTCGAAGGGATGGGAGAAGGAAAAACCAGCGCATATTTTGGCTGATAGTGCGGGATTCGCTGGATTTATTAAATAGAGAATGGAGAACTATCCAAAGGCTTATGTTTTTGTGGCGTCCATTGGTGGCTATTCTTGCTAGTTCTGCCGAGGATGAAGCTTGTTCTGAAAAGTCGTCAACGAGTATGAGTGTTTGTCCATCTATTTTGTTTATGTTATCTAGGGTTAGGTCGTCTGGAAATCCGTTGTATAGTTTTAGATCAATACCTAGTTCTGCTAGATGTTCTTTGGCTTGACAGTATTTGTCTTGATATTGGTCAAAGTAGAAGAATATTCTGGATGGGGGAGGGTGAAATAGATGGGGTTGTTGTAGAAGATTTAGGCAGAGGGTAGTTTTGCCTGACATTGTGGCCCCTACAAAGAGTGCATGATTTGGAAGTTCAAGGCAGATGTTATGGCCATCGAGGATAGCCTTTGGCTCGGTCATGCTTAGCGGTGTTGCTAAGGAGCCAGGATTCAGAAACGATTTCAAGGGCTATGAGGAGACGTGACTCTGGCTGTTTAACTTTAGCTCCAGTAGGGCTAGTGAATCGTATGATTCCACTTGAAGGTATGAGATTTCCACGAATAGGAATCCAGGGATGAGGTTTTGTTGGAGAGGTTGTGAAAGCTAGGTATGGGCGGTTTAGGGTGTTGAAAGGCTGACTGACTACAAAGTCAGAATAGATGATGAGAGGGATTCTATCTAGAGGGTGGGCATAAAGCAGTCTGACAAAATGAGGCTCGCTGATTGGGAATTGGTAGTGGTTGGGGAGGTGGTAGGGGAAGTGGAGTTCGTTGTTGTGATGAAAACAAAGCTCACTTGTTCCTATATAGTCAGAGGGGGGTGGAGAAGGGGGTTGCAGAGAGATGCTAGTACTTGGGTAGTTGGTAGGTGAGATATTTCGAGGTCCAGGTGGGGAACGATGGGGCTCTTCCTCCTCGGATTGAGTTGGGTCTGAATCCTCGGATTGAGTTGGATCCTCGTTTTGGTCTGAATCTTCTTCTATTTCAATTTCAGATACTATAGGTAGAGGGGGTGGTTTAGAGACTTTTACTGTGGTTTTTGGTTTTAGTGGGGGAAGTGGGTCAACTTTTTCCAGTCCAGGTGATTCCTTGGTTGGTGAGATGGGTACCTTTTCGGAGGATTTTGTTGAGGTATCCTTATCTTTGGATTTTTTGGTTTTTTCTTTGGTTTTTTTTGAGGTATCCTTTGAGGAGGATGCTTTTGAAGAGTCTTGGTCGGATTTTATTGGTGATTTTTGGGACTCTTTTGTGTGAGTTCTAAGTTTATATTTTGGGTGTTCAGGGACTGTAGAGGTCCGTTTGGGAAAAACTTGACGTTTTTTGCGTAGCTCAGGGGATGGAGGTAGGGGTTGTTTTGATTGAAGAAGGATAAGCTTAGGCTGCAGAAACATAATTAATCATCGTTTTTGAGTGGAAATGGATTAATTTTGAGTCCTTATATAGTTTTTGGGCCTTGAAAAACTATATAAGGGCTGTGAGACTTCATTTATATGTGTATTCACTATGAAGCGATATCACAATGAGTGATATAGAGTTGGACAAAGTTAGTAAGATTCCTTTGCTTGAAAAGTCCAAGATAAAGAAACTTATCCTTGGTGAATCATCTGAGTTTGAGATTACAAAATCTATTGTGAATATTCTTTATAACATAGTGGAGGTAGGGTCATTGCCAGTTAATCCAACTCAGAAAAGGTTTCTAGATAAACGTTCTGAATCAGTGATTAGGCTTTTGGATAGGGAAGAATCATTGGTTTGGAAACAACAAAAGTTGGCGTCCAATATTCCGCTTGTCATTCATATCTGTGTATCATGTCCACGCATTGTCGGTGGGTCGTAATTTCTGAGGATGTTTGGAATAATTTGAACAAAAAGTCAGAGGAGATTAGTTGTGAGGATAAGGGGGTGGTGGGTCTCTTGCCAGAAAAGGAAGTGGTAGGTCTCCCGCCAGAAAAGGAAGTGGCGCCAGAAAAGGAAGTGGTGGGTCTCTCGCCAGAAAAGGAAGTGGTGGGTCTCCCACCAGAAACGGAGGTGGGGGGTCTCCCGCCAGTTTCATCATCCTCTCTTGATCTACCACCTCCAGCATCTCCGCCCCCATCCTATCCACTTCCATCATCTCAGCCTTCTTCACCTCCTCAGCCTTCTTCACCTCCCGTTCAGCCTGTGGTTTCACCGGTTCCTTCACCGGCCCCTTCACCGGTCCCTTCACCACGGCCTCAGCCATCAAAGAAGAAGCGTGGTCCAAAAGCTGGGGATTATTTTGCAGTTATTCCTCCACCCTATAGAGCGGAGGCTCAAGAGTTGATAGAAAAGCTAAAAGCTACTGGAGATTTTGCCATAAATGAAAAAGGCTATATAAGCTTTGGGGGTAATCAGTCTCACTACAGAGTGAGAGAATTTCTTAGAACATTGATGGTTCCATATAACACAAATATTCTGCCACTTGACGTTCAAGAATGGTTGAAGAAGCACAAATTCACCAAGTTCCGCAATCATCTGGTTCGACTACGCCCTCCTTGGAAAAGTCTGTACAACTTGAGAAGCTCTACTATAGCCTCTTCTCAGAAAATGCCTTCCGCGGTGCCAAAGCCCTCTACGAACAAGCTAAAGAAGAAGGGTTGAAAGGCATTACTCTCAGGGATGTGAAGGAGTTTTTGGCTTCACAAGATGCATATACTTTACTTAAACCTTCTGTTCAGAAGCATTATCGCAATCCTGTTCTTGCACGGCATCCTGGGGAGTGTGTACAAGTGGATATTATGGATATGACTGATGAGTCTATACTGGATAATGATAATTATCGCTATGTATTACTCATGTATGACACCTATTCAAAGTATTCAGAGGCACAGCCAGTACATAAGCGAGGGGCAGAGTTTTTAAAGAGGGCTTTGTTTGATATATTACAACGATTGCCTTATAGAGTAGAAACTTTGTATTGGGATAAGGAGGGGGGATTTATGTCTAAAGCGATGCAAGAATGGTTGTCTAGTAAAGAGATACACAACTACACAACTACAGGGAAAGTTAAGGCCCCTGGAGTTGAGCGTCTTATTCGAACTATTCGAACTTCGTTTGCAAGATTTCGAATAAAAACGGGCAGTAAGAGATGGGTTGAGCATTTGGATAGATTTATCGGTCATTATAATAACAGAATTCATTCTACTACCAAGCTAAGGCCTTTAGATGCCATTAATGATCCTTTATCCTTGCCCAAGTATCCGTTGATTAGTCATGGGGTTAAAGTTAAACAGTTGCCTCCTGTAGGGGCTTATGTGCGATTGAATATAAATCGTGATTTATTTTTAAAGGAGGCTACAGGGACGTGGACTGAAGAGGTGTTTCGGGTAAAGCGTCATACAAGATCAAAACCTATTCCGATGGCAGTCGTTGAAGATATGCTGGGTGAAGAGGTCGAGGGGGCCTTTTACAGTCAGATGTTGCAGGAGGTCCGGAACTGGAATCCTGAAGATAAGAAGGTATTTTGGATATTGGATGTTAGGCAGAGGAATAAAAAGAAAGAGGTATTGGTTACTTACTATGGATGGCCTGAAAGGCATCAAGAGTGGATATCAATGAAGGAGGCAGCTTCTTCTGATAAATTGGTAAATAGGTCAAAGATTCAACCAGCTTATGTTTAGTTTATATGTGTGTATATGTGATTCAATGATTATATGTGTTTTATATGTGTCCCATTTTTTTTCAGCCCTTGATAAAGAAAAGCAGTTTGCAACTATGCCACACCTATACACCTCACAAGCAAAGTTTGGCCCAAGGAAGAGGAGAGTAGGAGAGGAGGATAAAGAGGAGGATAAAGAGGAGGCTGTATACTGATAGGAATGGGGGTGAAGCATGGGGGTGAAGCATGGGGTGAAGCATGGGTGAAGAATAGATGAAGCAATTTCTATAAAGCAAGGGGACCTAGCAAGGGCTGAGGAAACGGTGAGGAGAAGGGGGGGCCCATGGAGGAGCTAGTGGAGAGGGGGCATGTGGTAGGGGTCTTGGTAGTTGGGCTCCTCATCTGGTAGAGTTTCTGTTTTAAAATCATAGAGTTTTATAGGAAGAGAAAATGGAAGGAAGTACCTAGCTCAGAGGTATCCAGTTTGTTGATGATGTCCTCCAGAGCTGCTTCTTCCTGCTCCTTGACAGAAGCCTGCTTCTTGCCATCCCTCACATCTGCTACATCATAATTTTTGGGCTAGATCAGGGTTATAAAGACAAAAAACTTTTTGGTTCGAGGGTGGGCCTCTTCCCGCCGTCCGCCGTGGGTTTCTCCTCCTCTTCCTCCTCCTCCTCCTCGCCGGGTTCAGTGTCACTGACACTTTCTGGATAAAAAAAAAACATGAGAAGAAATGAAGAAAATGGATGAGAGATAACTTTTTCCGTCAAATACGGCCAGGTTGGCTGGGGTTGCCTTCCTCGTCTTCCGTATGACTATGAAAATAAAAGGATAGAATGAGTTAGTTATAGAGGAAGCTAACCCTTCTGTGGAAGGGCTTTGACTTCGTCCGCTGTGATGCAGAGGTCGCTCCGACGGATGTAGACTCGCTTCATGGTGTTGCTGTGAATCAGCACGACGTTGGAGGAGTCGTAGAAGCCGTTCACGTAGACTCTGCTTCCGTCGGAGTGGAACTCTTGAAGAAACGACGTCCCACGGGTTTTTGATGGGACGAGGCGTTCGTGGGGGCCACGCTTGGATAGCTCCTGTGTCTCGTACAGCACCTCGTTGTCCGGCGAGATCAGCTGGCATGTCACCGTGTAGTGGTCTGGGCTGGTGTCGTCCACCACCTGAGTAAGGCTTCCTTTATATTAATTTAACTGGATATTGGGACCTTTCGCAGGGCATGGGCTATGGCCAGGGACTCTCGCTCCTTGTTCAAGCCCACTGTTGTGTGGCAGTGGTTCATTTGCATCAAGTGGGAACCTGAGAATGAGATAGAGAATAAGAGAGAATGAGAGAGGAAGGAACCTCCTAGGCGAACTGTGAGGTTTTTGGTTTTGATGATGTTTAAGACTCGGGGCTTGTTCCGGTCCCATTCGCCTTGAGCCATTATGGTCTTCCTATGGGGTAAAAATTGAGCAAACAAGTTCAATAGTTGTTAAGGAAGAGAGGCTGGTTAGCCTAGATTTTTAGGATATGGAATTCATGAACTCAGTGTTTACTTGTTTCTAATCACTACAGGCACAAGTGATAGCAGGTATCACTGGGGTATAACTGTGCTAAAGTAGCACAGTTGTGAACCACCTCCCCTTTGGCCTTGCTCTTCCGACTCCTCATTGCTGCCTTCAGGACGGCTGATTTTGAACTCGATCTTGAGCTGGTTCAATGGGGGTGCATCGACCAGTTCGTTCAAGCCTACACAGTTGGGTGGTATAAGAGTAAGAGTGCTAAGAGTAATGAATACCTTCAGAAGTGGATTTGGGGATGACTGCTGGGGTCTTAGGTTTCTTGGGTGCTGCCATCTAGAGAAGAGTAAGGATAAGTACAAGTAGCTTTTATCAGTATTAACCTTTCGTCCACGGTTGCTTGGTTTAGCTTTCTCTGGTGGTAGAAGAGCTGCCACTGGAGGTAAGGGATCATGAAATGGAAATGGAAGAGTAAGATTTTACCAATGTTGCGAGATGGTTCCTTGGGCTGTTCCTCCTTGGACTGATCTTCCTCATTGTCAGAGGTATGTCCTAAGGATTTTTTAGGTTAATGAGAGAAGATGAGAGAGAAAGAGGGTTACCAGCTTTGGCAAGCATCTTTTCCAGTTCTTCAGCTTTCCTTGAAATCAATAAAATGAAGGAGGTAAAAAAGCATGATGAGAAATAACTCTTGAAGTCGTTGGCTTGATGGTGATGGAGAATGAGGTGAGGCTGGCGTCATCGAACGGGATTTGATGTAGACCGGTGTTTTCTTTTGACGGCGTTTCTCCTCAGCTCGACGTCGTGATTCCGGTTTCCGCCGGTTCAACTCCTCTATGGCCCTGGGATTGCCGTTATTAGCAGCAGATTTAAGGAACTCCATAGTGGCCTCCGCAAAGTTGTCTTCAAGGCCATCGATTAGGTTTTCAGGCGCGTCCATTGCCTTAAATTAACCTGTAAATCCATTTCTTTATAGCCAGTTTTATACCCTTTACGGTGGCTAAGGAGCCATATGGAAAGAGAGTTAGGTGGATATTTATGCATGGTTTACTGGAACACACATCTAACATCTACAGCCTTTTATCACCACTAGGCGTCAGGGAAGGCCTCAGGATTGCGCCTTGCTGCATATTTGACCACTCGATGGTACATGGAGCCAGTCGGGTGCTTGTGTAGAGTCCCGTTGAGGAAGTTGGTGAGGTTCTGGTTCTTCATTTGGAATTTGTAGCCAGAGGAAAAGAAAAAGATGGTTTGGAAGCTGTCAGTGATGATGTAGTAGGTGATATCTTCCTCGTCATTCTCCTCGTCTTCCTCGGCAGGTAGCTCGTAGAATCGGGTCTCGTCCACAGTTTTGGCATGTTTGTCTGCGCCAGTGCTGGCCTTGACTCGATAGGTGACCCGGGCAGTGCGAGTAGAGTTGGATTGGAGGGCCTCAATTAGGTCTTGGTGTTAAGGAAAAGGTGTGAAGGAAAAGGTGTGAAGGAAAAGGTGAAACGAAAAGAACCGGTGGCTGACGCATGTGGTAGTACTGAAAGTTGATGACGCTGAAACCGAAGCTATGGTTCTTTGGCTCGTTCATCTTGTAGGCGGCCATGCAGAGGTAGGGTGGGCGCATCCATTGCTCAATGTCATCAGCCAGGCCATCATCGCTAAGGGCTCGCTTGACAATTTTTTTATCCTGTGAAGATTTGTGAGTTAATGAGGTGAAACTAGTGAATGAAAGTACCATGTTGGAATTGAGGGTGATGGTTTTCTCGGAGAGATCGATGGGGGGCGTCTGCTGGCCAGGGTTGAGGATGAAGTTGATCACCTCGTTGTTTAGGAAGACGCTGCTATGCCGAGTGGGCCGCATGAGCAGTTTGCGGCTTCTAACATAGCGATCAGGGTTCCAGAGGCGAATGATGCGATCATCGGTGTTCTTTGGTCGCACCATGTCTGAAAAAATGAAAAGGTTTGAAATTTAGGGAATTTAGGCACTAGCCATATAGGAGGGAATCGTGGATGTGGTAGTAGTAGATGGCCAGTTCCTCGTTCATCGTCTGGGCCATGGCTCGTTCACCTGTAGTTTCTTCCGAGGCCACAACAGGGGCCTGGTTTTGCTTTGAAAATATGAAGCCCATTAGACCTGAGGAAATAATTGGAGGGTTTGGGGATGGATGGAGGTTTTAGTATTGGATATTGACTTTGATTTATTAAGAAGGGTAGCCAAGTTATTAATATTTACTCAGGGCCATCGTAGCAGATGTCAAAACAGGCAGTGATCACTTTGATCGGGAGATAGGCAAGGACCGTTTGCAGTTTAGAGTTATTGCCACTCAAAAC
The DNA here is from genome assembly GCA_030248095.1 of Ptycholaimellus sp. GST1_10. NCBI lineage: Eukaryota > Metazoa > Nematoda > Chromadorea > Chromadorida > Chromadoridae > Ptycholaimellus > Ptycholaimellus sp. GST1_10. Next base: position 29,449 of record JASANA010012060.1, on the reverse strand, counting down.
CATCACATTGGTTTTGTCGGCCACAAAAACCAAGCTGTTGAAGATTATGGGGGTGTCATAGTCATAAACTGGAGCAAACTTGGGTTTTTTATCATTGGTGGCAAAGTTGTACCATTGGACATTGTTGAGCATGGCCTCGTTGTACTTGATGTGGAGAACCTTGCAGTCCAGATGGATCAGTGGCTGCAGATGACATTTTTTGGGGGAGATTTGGGTTTTTAGGATTTAACCTTCATGTGGGCGATTTCTAGTAAGTGAAAATGCTCGACGGCCAGGCTCATGCGGGGGATGGCGAGTGAGGTGGGCTGGTGCTTAGCGGTGGCAGCAATGATGTTGCACTGGCTGTCAGTGATGGCCTTGAGGTCCATTGTACACAAGGCGTAGGTGATGGAGTGCGCAGAGGCTGCAGATAGGATGACAGCGTTGTTTAGGGCCATTGCTTCCGTAATCTTAGAATATATAAGGATGAGCAATATAATGAAAAAAAGAGGATGACCGTTTGTAGTGGACTGCTGGAAAATACTCCATCACTGCAGTACATGTGCCAGGGATGTCCAGGCTTGTGGCAGTTCTTCATCCACAAGGCAACATCATTGTTGAAGTAGAAGCCGTTGTTGAAGGCCATAGTATCCTCATCATGGCCACCGAGGGAAGGCAGCATGCCCGGTTCAAGTTGGAGAGGCCACAGCTTAAGTTATTGAGGAATTGAAATGGAAGTAAATGAGATTGTGAACCTTTGCAACGTAGATGTTGTGATTGAGGGTGTAGAGGAGTTGGGCTTCGCTGAGGATGGTCTTGGCAGCATGGAGTTGGAGGTCCTTCTTGGCGCTCTTGAGCTCGCTTTTAGCCCCTTGTAGCCGTGCAAAGAGCACCTGGCTCCTCTCGCTGGGGTGGTCGTTAGGGAGGAAGATGCCAAAGTCATGGGAGGCGATGACGATGGGGCGCTTGTCGCTCATGTCCATCGGCTCCTCCCTACCTACCTCTTCATTGCCCTGCTCAGATGCCCAGGATGGCCCAGGAATATCCTCCTCCTTATTTTCAAAATCAAGTTTAAGCTTTATTTCATGCCCCATCACTCCTTGGTAAGCTAAATGACCCCAAGTTGTAACCTCAAGATCATCCCCAAACTCCTCCTCATCTGCCCCACCCCCCTCACCTCCATTAGCCCCACCACCTTCCCCATCACCTCCCCCCTCCGCCCCATCACCTCCACCCTCCGCCCCATCACCTCCCCCCTCCGCCCCATCACCTCCCCCCTCCGCCCCATCACCTCCCCCCTCCGCCCCATCACCTCCCCCCTCCGCCCCATCACCTTCCCCCTCCGCCCCCTCACCTACCCCCCCAGCACCATCACCACCCCCCTCCGCCCCATCAGCGTCCACCCCACCACCTGCCCCACCCCCTTCTGCCCCATCAGCCTCAAACCATCCTTTTATATACCAGGTTGAAAAAGCAATAGTACCTTAAGGGTCTCCGGTTCTGTAATTGAATCATTTCTTACAAGTCTCCAAAAAAGATAAAAGGTATACCCTTTTCAGCCATGGTCTTGATTTTGGGCTGGAAGTTTTTACTTTTGGAGGAGAATGCAGAGTTTAAGATAGGAGCATTTTCAGCCATTTTTTTTTAGAGATAGTATTTGCCAAGTTTACTTCTCGCACAAATAAAGTGAGCCCAAATAAAGTGATAGCCCAAATAAATGTCTAGAGCCCAAATAAATGTCTAGAGCCCAAATAAAGTGATGTCTAGATGCCTAAAAGGTTAGATGGGTTTGTTGGTGGCAGAGACACAGATTGAAGGGGGGTTCAACAAATGACTGGAGAAGTTGTTTGCAAAAGTATAGGGGAGATGTGTATTTACCATTATCTAGCTGGACAATGAACACATGGGCCTTGGTTTTTACAACAAGGATGTTGGGAGGGTTTGGGTGGGGTTTAGGAAAGAAATGATTGTAGCAACCAGGCCGGTGGATGTGGGTTTGAGAGGTTATGCCGCAGTAGCCCTTGTTCAGTTGGAGAGGCACGATGCGATACTGGGCTTTATCCAGCTCCATGTCCTGTATTTATATTTGTAAGGTAAAATAGGGAGTTTTTTGAAGTAACCGTGACTGGAACTTCATTGTTGGTGACGACAAAGGCCTTGACAGAAGGTGTCATACCCTTTTCCGTCATCTTCATCATGAAGCCCGCTAAACCAATGGTCGGTGGAGGCATCGTCTTCATCAGGCCAGTGATGATTTGCTGGACGGTGGCTCGCAGTTCATCGTTCAGTTCCTCCTCCAGATTTTTCAGGCCAATATCGTTGAGGATCCAGTTGATGGTGTCGAGAGTGAGGAAGATGGCGGAGTCCTTTGGATCCCAGATGCCGTCACCACCGCCCACCTCCATGATTGCCTCAGGAACAGACCAAAGGCGGATGATAGGGATACCGCAGGGTACGCCAGCGATGCAGGTGTTGAGGAGATGCTGGGAGATGCTGTTAACTGGCTGATTAATGAACCGCTGCACTTGGAGGCATCGCTTCTTGAGATTTTTGGAGGACACGGTGAAATTTCGCAAGAAGGTCATCGGCTTTTGGTTGCTGGTAGCATTGTGGAGGAGCTTGAAAGATGGATAGTAGGATCCATGATCTGCATACTTGGTACTTGGAGCCGAAACGGGGACCTTGGATCGAGGCGGTGTTGGTGGTCGGTAGCGTTGGAACTGAGGTGTAGGCGGCAGGATGATTCGGCGGGGGTCTGGTTTGTTAGGGCGATGCGGTGAAGGCGGAAAGCGGGATGAAGGGCTGCGCCGGGGGCTAAGCCGGGGGCTAAGCCGGGGGCTGTGCCGGGGACTTCGCCGGGGACTTCGCCGGGGACTGCGTCGGGGACTGCGTCGGGGACTGCGCCGGGGACTGTGCTGGGGACTGTGCTGGGGACTGCGCCGGGGACTGCGCCGGGGACTGCGCCGGGGACTGTGCCGGGGACTGCGCCGGGGGCTGTGCTGGGGACTGTGCCGGGGGCTGTGACGGGGTGAAGGGCAGCGCTGGTGCTTAAGGCGGGCTCGAGATGAGGAAGGGGGGCTGCGGTGGCGCTCGCATTCTTGGCAAATGTTTCGGTGGCGACGGCGTGGGGGAGACGATTGGTCTGAAGACGATGAAGATGAGTGTCGGCGGCGACGGCGCCGGGGAGGCGATGACGATGAAGACCTGTGGCGTGGAGGAGGTGATGGGCTTGAAGACGATGAGATTGTGGTGTATTTGGGGGAGAGACAAGGCGCTGGTTCTTTTTTTGGGCGTTTACCAGGGGTATGCAGTGGTTGAGTGAGAGGAGTGTGATATCTTGTAGGCGTCGGTGGCAGGAGTGCAGGCATTAGAGGAAAGCGAGGTGATGCAGGGTTGCTGAGGCGTGGGTAGTAGCCGCGAGACATCACTTGACTGCAATTTTGATTGAGTGAGATAAGTGAGATAAGAGGAATGAGTGAGATGGAAAGAGACCAATGGTTAGTTGTGAGTAGAAGCATATATAGCGTCGGACCTAAAAAAAATATTTTGGGAATAAAAAATAAGGGGAAAAAATAAAAACTTGGATGCAATCTCCTTGTAGTCATGCCAGCACCATCCGTAAGGAAGGCTGGTGAGGTGCCCGTCTCGGAAGGGGGGTTGTGGGATCCACCGCTTGTTGGAGTTGAACTTGATCTGTTTGATGATGGTGGTGTTCCAGACGGCGCTGTGGTGAAGATTCTTGCAGATCTGAAACTGGGATACTTGAGCATGGCGATTTCGGTCTTGGACCAGTTTTTTCATCTCGCTGGTCTCCTCAAACTGCTCCTTGAACGCCTGGGTTTGTCGGATGCCCTTGAGACGAGTGACTGCCGCAATCTGCTTGCCATCACGCCAGACACTGCACAAATATCTCTCAGTCAGGAAATAATAGAAAAAGGAATAACTCATATTCGTAGCACTTTGGGCCAAGACTTGCAAAGCTGTTGATGTAGGCGCTGGCTCCGAACTCGCTGGCTATCTCGTCCTTGAGAAAGCCAAAGGCCCCAGTAGCGTCAGGAGCAGCTACAGAGGGAGGGAGGAGGAGCTTGACAGAGTCGGTGTCGCAGTAGACGGTGTAGGGCTCGTACCTCTCCATCACTCCCAGCAAAGCTAGGCGAGCATAGGCAGTGGTCATGGCCGCAAGGACGACGTTCTGCTTGGCTCCTGCCTCCTCAGTGACAGGGCAGTAGGTTACCATGATGGAGCTGGCATCTTCCATGATGGAGATTTGGCTGATAGTGGTGGCAGGGTCGTTTTCGATGTTGGCGAATTGGGCTATGGTTTCGAAGATTTCCGTCTTGTTGCGGTCCATTCTGGTGGCAAGGTAGCCCCAGATGCTGTTTAGCACCAGCTTGGCCACAGCACGGAGGCTTGGGTTGGATATGAACTGTTCGCGGGTGAGGGAGAGGCCGGTGATCTTCTTGATGTTGGCGAGGTAGCACTCGATTTCCTCCTCCGTCTCAGGAAGTGGCGTAGCAGTGGCCTTGATGAGGTACTGGGCACGGATGAGGTCACGGAAGAGGTCATCAGTGCTGTTGGGCCAGTGCCAGAGCTCGTAGACGCGCACTAGAGTGTAGCCGCGAGCCAGGGCTGCTTGCACTTCGGCGGTGACGAAGGTGCCTCTGATCATTCGCTCCTCATCGCTGTGTTGGCAGAAGTCGTTGCGCTGCTTCTTGGCACAGGTGGTGCAGAGATGGAAGATGAATTTGTCGTTGATGTGTTGGCCAAGGACGGGGAACATGAGGTTGCGGCGTGGTGGAAGGAGGTCCACCTTGACAAGGCCAAACCACTTGGAGGGACGGGTCATGCCACCATCTGCTATCTCTTGGCCAATGTACACTTCTGGCGAGCCGATGGGCCATCGCTCACCGTGAACACCATAGTTCACCGATGGATAGAGGCTGTAACGGAGCCATACACTATTTGGCTTAATGTGAAGAGCAAAAACCTGGTAAAGTCCAGATAGAGAAGTCGCCATCCTGTTGGAACGTTGGCAACAAGGTGCTTGATGGTGGATGTGCGGCCACCGCGGAAGGCATCGCGAGGACGCAGGCCCTCCCGGTTGAAATAGCGGTTGTAGGCGTGGTAGAATTGGCGGACGGCGGGGTTGTTGATGATGGCGTGATTGAACTCGCACTCCCAATTGATGCAGAGGAGGAAAGTGCCATAGGGGGAATTGGGGCTAGTGCTCAGATTCTTAAGATGAGCATCCTGCTGCTTCGTCCTCATTCGCCGCCCATTCATCTGCTCAGTTCGCTGGGGAAAGCACTTGGTGCAGCCATGAAACCAGCAGCCATGGAACTGGAGGACAATGGTCTGCCCTGTCTCCTTAGAAACCCCAACAGCATCTACATAGATGCCCCCTATCCGCACTTCACCCCCATGCCTGGCCGTTCGCACATCCTTCAGCTTCAAATGCTTACTCATGATGAAGATCCAATTCAAGGCCTTAGTCGACTGGTTTTGGGAATTGAAGCCCAAAGGAGGGAGGATGGCAATGCTGCGAGCAGGCATGAAGTAGTGGCGAAAGATTGCGTTGGTGAGAGAGGGGAGAGTGTAGCAGCTAAAGGGGTCAATGTCTGGATACTGCTGCAGCCAGGCCCTCCGAAATGCCTCCATGCCTAGCCTGAGGACCCTAACATCTTGGCAACAATAGGCCTCCATCTCCCTCTCAGGGTAGTAGCGGAGGAAGGGATTGGCCTTAAACTTGGCCACCTGTTCAGCATGCCACTTCTTCAAATTGCGCAAATCCTTGACCCCTCTTGTTTCAGGGCTAAAATAGGCAAGGGGGGGAAAAAGGTGAACTTGGCCATCAATGGTCTCCTGGTAGATCACCGTTTTGCGCTTGGCAAAGGTGATCCACTTGGGCTGGTTTAGCTTGAAAGGAAATTCCCCTTTTTCCTCCTCAATGCCAAACATGGCTGGAAATGCCCTGAGCGGAGTGCCAGGCACAAATTGTAGGGAATCGATGAATCGGATTTTGTTCTGAGCGAGAATCAGGCCTATGATGCACTGCTCTCTAGTTATCATCTTAGCAGGGGTCAGCTTCATTCGTCGCATTTCAGCCAGAATCAAATGGGTGTCAAACTTCCCCCCATTGTGAAAGACAATGGTGCCTTTCTTGAAGGGGCTGGTTGGGGAGATGCAGTCTGTGAGGAATTTGGAAAGGGCATCAGTGCCCCGGTAGATATAGGTATCATCTTCAGCACCAGAAGACTCTTGGAGCACAATGAGATTGGCCTTATGGACGCCTTCGCAGAGCCTGTGAGGAAACTTGGGCCCCTGCACCTTCTCAGGGCCTCCAGCATAGTCCTCCAGGTAGGTCTCAATGTCCGCATAGAAAATAGGGCCTATTTCCTGCTTGGGCTTAGATTTGGCAATGAAGCACTGCTGAAAGGGACCGTGCATTTCCTTGCAGGTGGGGCAGAAAGGCATGCCACACTCATGTTTGTTCTTCCCCAGTATGGAGTACTTGCAGATTGGACAAAGCCTGACATCCATGCAGGTAGGATAGTGCTCTAGCAAGCACGGCAAGGAATGGAAGGCCATGTTGCAGTTCTTGCAGATGCGGGGATTTTCAAGCCGCTCTGAAGAGCGATTCTGGCATTCTGTACGCCGGCAAAGGGGGCAGGAGGCCAGTGTGCAGCGATGCTCCCGCCTTGTCATACTGCTTGTCCAGCATTTTTCACAGACCTGCCTTGAGGAAAAGAACCCAGTTATTGAGGTTATGCCAAAAGCATGAAAGCTAGGCTCCTTCCCTTCTACCTCCTTATCATATGCAATGTAGACATAGATGCGGTGGGGATTCTGGGGCAGAAGCTCTATGATGGGCTTCGTTGCATCTTCAAACACACAAAGCCCTGCATTAATCTGCTCCAGAATGGGAACCAGTTTTTCTAGGTCCGACAGTTGATGGGGGCCTTCCTTGGGGTGGATGTTGGCCTTCTGAGCCAGTCGAAAAGCATCTGTCCGCAGCTGAACAGAGCGGCGATAGGAGAGCCAGAGCTTTTTGCTAGGGTTGGGGTTCTGAATCCGAAATATGCCCCCAGCCACGGCCTTCAGCAGACACGTGTTTGGAAAGGGATCTCGGTTCCTGACATTGGGATTCCACAGGCTGCGCTTCACAAGCTGCCCCCAGTCATAGGTTGAGGCTACATTGCGGTGGCCTAGCTTCTGCTGGCCCCCGCCTATCCTGATGGGGAGATGAAAGATGATGGACCATTCAATATCAGTGATGTGAATGGATGGCTCAGACTGGATGATGTTGGCAATGCGCTCCACAAAGTTGCTGAAGGAAAAGTTGGCTGCCCCTGATCGGAATGTGGAGCAGCAAAAGTTGCGCATCAGCGGATGAGCCGCTTTCATTTGCACAGTGGCCTCGAGTGGAGCATGAAGGAGCATTTGCCGAAAGGCTGCTTCTAGGATATCATACAGCTTACCCTGACGACTATGGTTTGGCTCCTCCTCAAGGTCATCAGTGATGGCAATGCTAAAGTCCAGCTGCTCAATGGGCCCTCTTCTCCACCTCCGACGCTGAGCACTCACAACCCTAAACAAATGCTCAGGTGCAAATTCAGCCAGTGGACTGAGGGAACGGTTCCTCGCCCCCCGCCTTCCTCCCCGTCTCTCTCCCTCACCCCTAGCACTTTGACTCCTCCTCATCCTGCAAAAAAAAAAACTTCTCCTTTCTCCCTCTTCCTTTTTTTCTTTATTTTTTTTCCCCTTATTTTTTCTCCAATTAGGTTAGGTTAGGGGTAATTTTTTTTTTTTAAAAAAAGGGGGCCCCCAAAAAAATAAAAAAAAAAACCTAAAGGGGCCTAAAGGAGAGTAAAAGAGAAAAAAGTTAAAGTTGGAGAAAAAAGGAGAAGGAGAAGTTAGTGCAATGGTTAGTACAGATGGGAAAGTGGCTTACTTGCTGAGATGAGTTCAGCGACAGATTCGCCCTTGGACTCGGAGAACTTGATGATGGCCTTGGCGACGTGGGTGACGGCGTGGGGGTCAAGGACTCCTCCTGCTTCCTCCCTGATGTCGCGCAGAAGTTGCTCAGCCGCCGCTGAAGCGGTGATGGAGTTTGGGGCGAGGGCCTTGCAGAGGGTAAGGCAGGCCCTGTATGCCTTGGCCACCTCGCTCTTCAGCTTCCTCGTCAGCCGCACTTCCTCGAGACCCTCGCCGATGTGGATGACGGTGCGGAGGGAGAGGTGCCTGTAAATAAAAGAGTGTTTGGTGATGAGAGGGAAAAAAAAATAGTACCGGATGATGAGAAACAGCTCCACAAGCCGAAGCTTCTTGATAAGATCTGCCCTTGAGCAGTCCTCTTCAGCTGCTTCCAGAAACTCCGGACTCACCTCCTCCGTGAAGAGGGAGATGAGGATGTCGGAAAACTGTGAATCTTCCAGCCTAAATTTATCCATTTATTGCCAAATAAGGAAACACGCCCACGCCCTAAATCACTGGTAGGGAGAAAAAGCTGAAGTCATATGGGGCATTGAGGGCATGGAAGTGAGAAAAGAGGCAAGGGGTTCACGGCACTTGGGACAGGACAGCCGGGCCAGCTGGGCTATGCATCCTATAAATGGAGGCCCATGGAAAAAGACAAATAAAATGAAAGTTAACCTGGACATGGAGGGATGGCATGGGCTTGATGATGGGTATGTGAAGGAAAAAACATGAGCAAATGCTGGATCAAATGATGGGTGATAGAATTGCTGTAAGGATAGGGGTATGGATGGGGGTATGGTTGGGGGTATGATTGGGGGTATGGTTGGGGGTATGGATGAGTGGTTCTTGGAGCAGCCTCACGCCTAAAATCATTCTCTGTGCAGATGTTTGGATTTGAATCAAACCCAATGGTTGGCTCTATGGCTGCCCATGGGAGGCTGGCGATGGCCTCGGCAGCCTGCAGCTCGGACACCTACGAATCAGTGAATCACTGTAAATATCACATTGCCAGCCTCTAACCTGGCGCACTGCATGTCCTGAAAAGCTGTGTGAACGGCCAGAGCCAGTACCATCACCATCATGAGGATCAGCAGGACCCATGTTACCATCAACCATACCTGGGGTAGGTCTTCCATTCATTTAAGTACCTAAAATTTATTCCCATCACAGCACACACATCAAAAGAAAATCACGCCAAGGGCCTATGAAAAAAAAATAAAAATCACTCATATGGGTCTCCACCTGTAAACAACGTTTGTGATTATAAAGTTTTATTATGATCACAAACTCTGTTTACCTAGTATGGGGAAGAAATCTGGAAGGGCCAAACGGGGGAGTGGTGGGCGCCTAGCTGCTGTCACCTGTAGGATTGATCATTATTACTCAAGTGATTCGAGTAATAATGATCTCCCTACCGGCAGGACGTGGCCCTGTAAATCCAACAACTTGGCTCAAATCTTTGGATTTTTTTTTAGTTACGTGGCGTTGGTGCACTGCGAAACCAGGGAAGACGCACCAGGTTGGCAATGGACGGTCGGTTGGCGGGATTTCGCTGTAGACAGGCTTTGAGGACCCCCATGCCTGCATCTGACCACGAGCGAGGCCACGGCAGTGCATAGAGAGGGTCCATCATCGCCTCAGCCCGATTCTTCTTCCCCTCTGTCTGTGCAACACTGAACTCCTCGAAGGGGAACTTGCCCATGGTCACATAGTACATGACCATGCCCATACTATAGATGTCGATTTTTGTTGCTGCAAACTTAGGGGTGTGAAACAAATACCATACTATATGTGTACCTCGAAGAGGGTAACGATCCTTGATCAAGAGCTCCGGGAGGTATTGCCGCTGGGCCCCAACAAGAATGTTGGAATCCAGAATAGTCTCGTACTTGGCCAGGGGTTCCTTTTGTCACAAGTATTAGTCTCAATAGTACAAGAGAGACATTTACGTTGAGGAAGGTTCCTATGGTCCATTCAAGGCTGGAGAGACGGAGGGAGTATCGATCATTGCGCCCTCGGTATTTGCTGAATACTAGAGTAGTCGGCTCTATGCGGTTGACAAAAACCCCGGCCTCATGCGCAGTCCTCAACAGCTCGACCACCTGTTATAACTGCAGTCACTCTTTTATAAAACGCAGTGTCTGTGCTGTACCTCCCTTAGGAGCCCCCAGGTTTCCAGTTCAGACTGCTCCCCGCACTCGTCAATGTACTCGCCCAGGCAGTAGAAGGCAGGAGAGGATACAATGTACCCTTGATAGGGATCGGCCAAGCTCTTGGTGACGTTGAGCAGGTCCTTGGCCTTCAGGAAGCCGAAGTAGACAGAGTCGGGGAGGCCGCAGTCGCAGTTGGACCAGCAGCCGTTCCTCTTCCGCAATGCTCCCATGAGAGTGCCCATCACCCGAGCGCACTTGGTCACTTTCACCCGGGTAAGGAATCGAATTGAAGCGAGCTCATCTTTGTCAGCTTGATGGGCAAAGTAGTCGATGCCGTAGGCGGAGTGCGGGACAACGATCGTGTAGTTGGTGCAGCTCAGCCTGGAGCCCAGATGCTTCTCCACGGCCAGCTCCACCTCCCGGTCGCTCTGGAGCACAAAGTCGTCCAGGTTCATCTTCTGCAATCTTCATTTCACTGCGAGAGCATATCAATAATATATATATGTATGCGCTCCGCTGAGATGCGAGCTGATGCCGGAAAAAAAGTGATACAAATTTTCTCCGCTCATCCCTACTCGGCCCCAGATAAAATATACCGCTGAGAGGCCGATTGCGAGCTGATGCCGGGAAAAAGTCCGCTCATCCCTACTCGGTCCGAGTAGGGATGAGCCCAGTTTTCCCGGCAGCAGCTAGCAAGCGGGCGCAAAGGGTAAATATACCCGCTGAGAGGCGGATAGCGATCTGATGCCGGGAGAAAATGTTCTCCGCTCATACCGCCCCAGATATATACCCTATGCGCTCCGCGGCCTACATCTGTGCTTCTCGGTATTTTTCTCTGCTGATAAAAAGGATTGCGAGCTGATGCCGGGATACAAATTTTCTCCGCTCATCCCTACTCGGCCCCAGATAAAAATATACCCTATGCGCTGAGAGGCCAATTGCGAGCTGATGACCGGAAACTGACCGCACCTCTCTACTCGGCCCCAGATAAAAATACGAGCTGATGCCGTGAAAAAGTGATACGCTCATCCCTACTCGGCCCCAGATAAAAATATACTGAGAGGCCGATTGTGAGCTGATGCCGGGAGAGCTTATCCCTACTCAGATAAAAAATATACCCTATGCGCTGAGAGGCTAATTTTCTCCGCTCATCCCTACTCGGCCCAGATAAAAATATACCGCTGAGAGGCCGATTGCGAGCTGATACTCATCCCTACTCGGCCCCAGATAAAAAATATACCGCTGAGAGGCCAATTGCGAGCTGATGGCGGGAAAAAGTGATACTCATCAGATAAAAAATATACCCTATGCGCTGAGAGGCCGAGCTGATGCCGGGAAAAAGTGAAATTTTCTCCGCTCATCCCTACTCGGCCCCAGATAAAAAAAATATACCGCTGAAAGGCCGATTGCGAGCTGATGCCGGGAAAAAGTGAAATTTTCTCCGCTCATCCCTACTCGGCCCCAGATAAAAAATATACCCTATGCGCTGAGAGGCCTACATGGCCCTTCCGCATGCGCTTCTCAGCTTAGCTAATGATGAACGCGAACATGATGAAGTGCAAGCGGAAGGGTCATGGAGACATTTGCTTGGCCAACGACTTCAGGCGGAGGGGCTGCCACTTATTCAATTGCAGGCGTTACCTTGCGCGGTGGTGGCTTCGGCTTCTCCTGCTTCTCCTTCTCAGCCTACAATGGGCTGCGTCAATAGTGATAGTTTGAAATGTTTATGGAACACTGCTGGGTGCCGAACTATCTTGGCCCATATCGATGACCAAAGGCGACGGCGCAAAAGCCTCAATCTAAATACTACTGGGACCCGAAGAGAGACAGATATAAAAAAACCTCATGAGCCATTTCGGTCGCTATCTTCTGGGCCCTGGCATTAGCGGCTTTGACACGAGCAATGGGGCTCTCCTGAAATAAAGAAGCATATAGCGCTGCAATCTAATGAAGGGGCACTGACCTCGGCTAGCTTTGGGCCACTGGATAGATCGGCATCCTGGACGGCTCCGGCGACGACGGGCAGGACATCGGCGGACTCGGCGGACTGGCCATCGGCGAACTGGCCATCGTTGGGCTGGCCATCGGTGGGCTGGCCATTGGCGGGCGGCAGGGGCTGCTTGGGCACGCCGGTCTCCTCGGAGGCGGGCTTGAAGACGTCCTGGTAGTTGAAGTCGGTGGCGAGGATCTTGAAGCTGTCCTCCGTAGGCTTGGTCATCTTCTGAGCTCTCCTTGTGCGACTGAAACTGAGGCCCCAGCGAGGCCTTTTTATACGCCCAGCAGCCATCTTGTCTTCCCCTCTACACTGCAGAGCGGGTGGGGGTGAGTATGGGGTGATCGCTAAACTTAGCATCGGCAGAGCACCTGCCTGCCCCCCAGTGTGCTGAAGGGGGTAGAATGGGGTGGGTGAAGAAGCGGGGAGGGTGACACGAACAGGCCTCTGTTCAAGCCTGTTCGAACCTGTTTGAACCTGCCCAAGCAATTTTTTAAAAGCGCCCCAGGCTCTTAACGTTAGCGAGCCTGCTCATTGGTCGTTTTTAGGGCGAGCTCAATATCTACGAGCCCTACCCATCGGAAAATCTGCCTCTGCTGAACATAAAAAGGTCCCTGCAGAGGCATATTTACCAGTGTTAGCGAAAACTCTGGCCAAAATTTCATCGCTTCGGCCAGAATTTCAACTTTTAGTGATGGCGGTCGGTACTGCTAATATCGATATAGTAGCACCACGTTATCATTAAAAGATGATTTTCTTCCGTCTTCATTTAAACTTCTTAGGAGAACCTCTGCCAAATTCGAATTTCAACTGTTAAGGATGGCAGCCAGTGCTCCTGAGATCCTAAATAGTAGCACAGCCCTATCCTTAAAAGCTGATCTTCCAACTTCCTTCGGAAAACTTTATAGATATTGGCAATACTGGTGCAATGCTGAAATATATTATTTGCATTGTTACTGTATTGTCAATATTTTGAAAAGTTTTACGTCGACTGGCTTAACTCATCTTTTAAAATGCCCCTTATAGTTTTAGACAAAATATAAAGTGTCAAAACTAGAAGGGTATTTTAAAAGATTGGTTATCCATTCTTCGCATCAGAATGGTAAGAACACTTTTTATTTTTTCTACTAATATTTTCCATAGCACGCAAAGGTTGGTGTGCACATTTTTGCGAGCTTCGCCCATATGCCCTCCTCTAAACACACGCCCTCAGTGAGTGTTTTAGTGGCTCAAAACCAAAAATGATTCTTCTATTTGTTTTATGCTTAACTGGCTTGGGAGTAACCTCTTTGGAGTGCCCCGAGGCATGCACTTGCTACCTTCAGCCTGATCAAGAATTGGTAAGCGAAATTTTGTTCTATGCTCAGAGTTTTCAAAAAACAACTCCTTTAGGCAGCCATCTGCAATCCCTATCGCCTTTTCAAGGCACCGAATCTTCTACGCCAATTCGACAAGATCCTCTTCAAGAACAAGCTCCCGCGAAACATCTACTGGTTCTCATATTTGCCCACTCCAGCTCTCTATAGTCTATTTTGAAGTGAGCACTTGAGTCCCAGAGTAGAGCTTACCTTTCAACAACAGTGTGACCGCCGACAAATACGCCGCCAATTAGGAAGCTGCCTTTCACGGCTAACGTGGCTTTGTGCGGTTGCCCCTTCCCATTAGCCTTTTTCAACCGGCCAAATATAATCATTTCAGAACCCCAGCCGAGTGCAAGTTCTGCTCCGAAAAGGCGTCCAATGGGTGGGCTGGTTGAGCAAGGAGTTGGAGGAAGGCTCGGGCGAGCTGGCTGAAGGGCTCCGGAGCGCTGCGGGCACTGTCCAAAAGGCCGCCAAGTTCACCGTCGCCGCCGTCAAAGAGGCCTCCTACTTGCTCCCTTCATTTACCACTCTTGTTTATATCAAATTTAAACTCAATTCTTTTTCATGTTCAGTCCGTTCAAACTACGCACCAATATATTCGGCAAAACCCTGTTAGCTTTACCTTTTTCTTTCCAACTAACCCAAGTCTACTACTCACCAAGCGTACCACGATGAGCCCCAGTTCTACGAGCCCCACCACTACGAGCCCCACCACTACGAGCCCCACCACAACGAGTACCACCACTACGAGTACAGAGAGCCCCAGTACCACCACCACGAAGACACATAGCCCCGAGACGACACAGAACCCCAGAACCACTACGAAATCGAGTACAGAGAGCCCCAGTACCACCACGAAGACACATAGCCTCGAGACGACACAGAGCCCCAGAACCACTACGAAATCGACTACCAAGATGACACATAGCCCCAGTACCACCACTACGAAATCGATTACCACAACGACACATAGCCCCAAGACGACACAGAGCCCCAGTACGACTACCACAACGACACATAGCCCCAGTACCACCACTACAAAATCGACTACCACAACGACCCATAGCCCCAATACGACACAGAGCCCCAGTACGAAATCGACTACCACAACGACACATAGCCCCAAGACGACACAGAGCCCCACCACTACGAAATCGACTACCACAACGACACAGAGCCCCAGTACGAAATCGACTACCACAACGACACATAGCCCCAAGACTTGTACCACCACTACGAAATCGACTACCACAACGACCCATAGCCCCAACACAACACAGAGCCCCACGACACATAGCCCCAAGACGACACAGAGCCCCACGACACAAAGCCCCAAGACGACACAGAGCCCCACGACACAGAGCCCCAAGACGACACATAGCCCCAAGACGACACATAGCCCCAAAACGACACAGAGCCCCACCACTACGAAATCGACTACCACGACACAAAGCCCCAAGACGACACAGAGTCCCACGACACATAGCCCCAAGATGACACAGAGCCCCATGACAGAGCGCCAAAAGACGACACAGAGCCCCTCGACACAGCACCCAAAGACGACCCATAGCCCCAGTACCACAACAGAGATCCCCAGTACGAAAACCACCACAGAGAGCCCCATACCAAGAACCACGACAGAGAGCCCCAGTACCAGCCCCACCACTATGAAGAGCCCAAGTACCACCACTATGATGAGCCCAAGTACCAGCCCCACTACGAATCGTACCACAAAGAGCCCCGTTCGTAACCCTGCTAACCTGGAGCCCTCAACTAACCGCCACCACCCTAATCGTGCCGTCCGCCACATGGAGCGCCAAAAACCCGTCCTTGTCCAATATATATTAACCTTTACCCATGGCATGATTTTGTTGAGGAATGGATCGGTATTGGAGCCGGTGTGGTTTTTGGACTGTTTATTATCACTTCCGCAATAACTTTGGAGCTCCGCTACCACCTCATCTACCGCTTCATTACCGTTTTTTTGGCCAACTTTATTTTCTTAACAAAAAGCCGATATCATTTAAGAAACGCCGCCAAGGATTGCTCAATGTCACGAGTGAAACCAATGAGACAACCTTCAGCCCACCCAAGCGCCGCCAAACCAAGTCCGATGAGCGCCAGAGCTCTGGAGAAAGCCTGCCCTTGGAGCAGCATCCTTCCTTGGATTCGCAAAACCCTCAGTTATTGAAAATCTTTGTTTTCTCTTCATGAATAGCTGGTATTTGCAGAGAGCTCGAGGAGAGTCCTGCTACGCTAAAGGCTCGTAAAAATGCGGCCATACGGAAGGCACGGATGAAGGCCCTGGCCAGCACACCTAAGGAGTCTACCAGTTCACCTTCACCAACTCTCAAACGCATCAACCCTGGAGCTCCGCTGCCTGGTTCCTTTACCTTCATTTCTATTGTACGTATTTATTAAAAAAGGCCAGAACCGCTGATAAATCTAAAAAGAGAGCTAGCTAATGCCCCCGACGGGTGGACAATTGAATATATTCCGTCCTATACGCCCTTTCCATCTCCCTCCAGCAATCGCCCCTGGTTTTTGTCATGAACTCCATATAATCGCTAGAATTGGCCAAATTTGTTGAGGTGTGCATTTGGGGCTTTAGGTGGGGTGAAGGAGGAGGATCTGTTTGAGCGCCGGTCTACCAGTTCCTCCACAGAGAGCCCAAAGGAGCCTGCCCCTGGAGTGCCCGATGATTCTGGCCTCGCCCAGTCTCCAGCCAACTTCGTAGATGTGGACCTCTCGGATCAGCCCACCAAACCTCCTCTGCCGTCCAAAGGCCCCGCCCTCGTACCCACTCTACAGCCGCGCTCCTCATCTCTCCCTACTGGCCCCACAGAGCAGATGGTGGCCCCTTCCAGCCCTCTTTCAGCCCTCCTTTACAACGCCCCTTTGAATGCAGGCGCAGAGTGAAGGAGAGAAGGTCTTCCAGGCCATCATTGGCAACCCAACTGCCGCTAAAATGACGCCTTCATCTATGAAAAATTTGTTCACCAAAAAGTTTTAGGCTTTTTTAGGTTTTGCTTGTGCTCTATTAGTTCACCTATCCGACACCTATTAGGATTTATTGGTGGCCATTTGTGCTCGTGAGAATAGCATGTGCTAGAGTCATAGAAAATGGGCACTATAGAAAAGCACACAAAAGCCGCCCGTCGTGTTCTCAGGCATCTTGAGAAGGCTCCCCGCTGCCTACAATCTATCCCCTCCAGGCCCTCACAGCCACCTACTGTAGAGCCACTCACCTGAGCCCTCTGGAGCCGCTTGTTGGGATCCCTCCACAGGCCCGCCCTGAAGACGCCCGGTCAAGGCAAAGCTTTGTAGCATCTGACGCTGGCGCTCTGCTGCGGCCTTCAATCTTCCCTTGAAACACCTCTTGAGAGTGCCAAATAAGCCAACTGGTGATCCAAAGGCCTCCACAAAGCTGGGCAGTCCGCTGGAGTCCGCTTCTTGTCCTCCCTGCCCTCCTCCCTGCCCCCCTCCCTCCAAGATCCATTATCACAAAAGGGTCCTAAAGGAGAAGCTCACATTTGGTGGAGGCGGCGGCGGCTGCATACCGGCCATCTTTGACTTGTCCACAAATTTGTCTTCCTTCTACAAATTCACAACCCTTCGAGCCAGAAAAGGGGAGGCCTCACCTGTCACTCACCTCAGTTGGCAGGCTGGCCTGGATCTCGCTTAGCGCTTGCCTCTCCTCCCCCACAAAGCCCTGCCTCCCTCCTTTTTTTAGGCCCTGGTTTTTGAATCGAGAAGCAAACCCAAAAGTGGGACTTCCAAGGCTCATCCACGATGATGAGACAATTCTCAAACTCGTCCAGGACAACGCTCATCTTGAAGGCCAGCATCCTTGCGTATATGGCCACCGTTTGAGCCTCCATCTAAAAATGCAAAAATAATTTTTATCGCAGCTCTCAGCAGAGATCTCAACCTGAGCCATTTTAGCGACCATAGCAGCATAGCCTTGTTTAGTTTGCCAGTTTGTCGAGTGCTCAAAGTGCAACTTCTTCATAAAAACAATTTGCCTCTTAAATCTGAGCAATTGCTCAGTATTTCGCTTTTTGCTCTCCACTAAAGCTTGAGCCATTCCAGCTAAAAATCCAGCTCACATAAGCATAGATAGTTGACATTTTCTATTAGCACATAGCGGCCTAAACCAGAGCGCTCTCAAAGCCTCCTTTCCTCACCTAAGTCTGAAACAGCGTCTGTCGAAACTACCGTGTCCTTTACACTTCTTTCCAATGCCTCCAAGCTTAGATGTGAAATATAGGCAAGTGCCTCTTTTTTACACTGCTCACAATAGGAAGGCGATTGGGGTGTGAGGAGGGAGGGGTTTGAGAGGGCGGAGACAGGAGGGAGGGACAGAGAGAGATGTGAGGCAGGATGAGGGGCACTGAGGGTGAGAGGGGTAGACAGGAGGAGGGAGAGAAATGAGGCGGCTGAGGTAGGGCAGAGAGGGACCCCAAGCCTGTCAATTAATCTTGCAAGGGGGGATCAACAAGTGGAAGAATTTTTGCCACTTTCCAGTAGCTATGTGGATTTATCGGCACTCCAAAGAGATATACAAATGATAAGCATACAGCAAAGAAGGCTCTCAATAGCGAAAAAATGTAGCCGGCACTCAAAAGCGGAATATGAATGAATGTTGATAAAATGCAAAAAAAGAATTTCAGCCAGATCTCATCAGTTCAATTTCAGCCAGGACTCAACAGTTTGGTAAGTGAAATTTTCAGCCAGCACTCAAAGGAGGGGATATAAATGAGGGGATATGATAAGAGGAGGGACTCTAGAGAGGCTTAGGAGTGGCGGGAGGAGCGCCGAGAGGAGCGGCGGCCCTGCCCAGCGGAGCTCGCGCGGGACTCGGGGCGGGAGGGCCCCTCCATGTCCTCCTCCTCCTGACAAACTCCCTCCTTTAACCCCTCTGGCCACCCTATGAGAGAGGCTGGAGTACCTGGCGGCTGTTGCGGGAGACGCCGCGGGAGGCGGGGCGGGAGATGGCCCGGGAGACGGGGCGGGAGACGTGGCCGCCCTCCTCCTCCTCCCCCTCCAGCGGCGGCATCTCCCCGTACTCCAAGCAAGCCCCCCTCATTTTCAGCCCCTGAGCAATGCAGACTGGAAGGAACCTGCGCTCTGAGGCGGATCTCCTCCAGGTCGGCCGTCTCGATGTTGTCCCCCTGGGCCCTCGTGAGCACTCCGGCCTCCACCATTCCGTCCACCATCTTCAATCCCCCTCAGCCTTTTAGAGCCCCCAATAGAGGGAGGGGTGAGTGAAAGAGGAACCTGGGTGGCGATGTGGTCGAAGCTGTTGACGCTGTCCCCGATGGAGGCGCTCGTCTGCTGCAGGGCGGAGGTGGCGCGCTGGAGCTCGGCGTACACCCGAAGGAGCTCACTGCGGAGGCGCCCTATGGAACCGGAGCCGCCCGGCGCCCCGTCCTCCAGCCGGCCCACCTCCTGCTCCAGGAACTCGACGCGCCGGTTCAGGCGCCCCACCTCGTCCTGCAGCTGGCTCTCCCGGGTCTCGGCTCTCTCCATCCGCTTCGCTGCCAGGGCTCTCTGGCGCTCCACTCGGGAAAGGCGGGCCTCGGCCTCCTCCTTCTTCGCCTTGGCCTCGTCTCGCTCCTATCAACAGCCCCAAAATGGGCCCTTTTAGGGAGGATTGGATTGATAAGGATAGAAAGCCAACTTAGGACCTTAGAGAGCTTAGGAAGGGCTGAGAGGATAGAGAGACCTTGTTGCTGATGGTGATCCATCCGTTGCGGGCGAAGTTCTCCTTGGTGCGGAAGCTGCGCTCCCGGTGAATGGTGGCCCAGGACTCTGCCACCTCCTTCTCCATCTCGCGGGCCCGGGACTCCGCAGCCGCCAAGGCCTCCCGCAGCTCACCCACCTCCGCCCGCTCCGCGTCCAGGCGCTCCCCCATCTCCCGGTTGCGCTCCTCAGCCTCCTTCATCGTGTGGCCCATCGTCTGCACAATCCACTCTCTCCACCTGCCTGAAAGGGGAGACCAAAAGAGGGGGTAACGATCAGCTCCTTGTAGGAGCCGACGAGGCGCTCGACGAGGATGTTGTGGGGCTCTCTCTGGATGGCCTCCTGGTCGATCTTGTCGTACTCGTCGCCCAGGCCGCGGTCGATGAAGAAGTCGCGGTTGTCGACGATCCCGACCCTGGGGGGCTGGGGCTCCTCCGTGCTGGCTGCGGGGGCGCTCTCCTGCTCACCCCCAGCCTCCCCCTCACCCTCCCAGGCCTCCTCCTCATCCTGCTCCATGTTGGACTCGTCCTTGCGCCGCTCAGCCATAGCTCTTCTCTCTCTCTACCTTGCTACTCTACAAGATGAAGGGGACTGAAAGGGGAACTCTCTAAAGGACTGTTGAGGGAATGCTTGAGGCCAAACATGTGGGGCAGTGGAAGGGCGGCGGGCCTTTATGAAATCTGACCAGCCTTGGGGGCAGTCTTATAGGCCCAGTGTGAGCATAGCTTTGCACTGACGCCTATAGTTCCCGCCTCTCTCTCGCGAACACCCCATCACTACCCACCCCCATGATGAGCAGGCGAAAATCTGCCTACAAGCCCACTTCCCGCCCATCCCCCCATCCTATTAGCATACCAGCGTTATCTAGGCCCAACTCCGCAGGCCTTGTTTCACTGCCCACCCCCATGTTTGAACCCCTCTTGCATGGGCAGGAAGTGCTTTGTGTTCATTCCATCTACTGCCTTCAGCACAACCTTCAATCGCCACTTTTGAGTGCAAATCACTGCATCTTTTTTATTACGAAACACCGCCTCTGCTGAGCTCCCTCAAACGCAATTTTGTGAGAGCAAATATTTTTGTAAATTATTCTGCCAAAGCAAAATATGACCGTAAAAAACTTTTTTGTCCTAAAATAAGAACTCGTTAGATTGCTTTTGAGTAAATAACATTAAAATAAAAATTGCAAAAAAAAGCAATAGGTATCCGCCGAGCCTGGTCAGGTCTTGAGAACAGTAGAGCGGCCCCCAGCCTTTCAGTGAGCATTGGAGATCCTCGGCAAAGGCTGGGGGCCTAGACCAGTAAGCTAGGCGGGATACCGGACCAAAGAGCACGTTAGGCAGTAGTAATACTTGAAGCGGAATACTTTTGACCTTGGTTAGCCTGCAATAAGCAGCTCACTACTCGAGACTTTGTAAAACTAAAGTTTAAAATAAACGGCTCTCGCTTTGTTTTTCTTTTCTTTAAACAATCGTAATGTAAAAACTTGTTCACTTAATTCGTTAAAACTTTAAAATATTGTCTAAACTCTTCAGAACGAAACGAAATCCACTAGAGAGCATCTTATTGGTCGGTTTTCTGGAAGGCGACCAATCAGCAAGCAGTATTCAGATTAGGCACGCTATAGTGTAAATATGGACTCATCTTCACTCCGCGCAAACTTGTACTTGGCCAACTAATGTTTCCTGGTATGCCTGTTCTATATATAATTCCGCTGAGCTCAATAGCATTTGGGGAACAGATCTCGAACTCCAGGACCTTTGCAAAAAGGCAGCTTGCAAAACAACGCAGCTACAAAATGTCTTTCAAAACACGATACTCATGTTGTGCCTGGCTGGAAAATGCCACTCAGCAATACGCTGTATCGTCCTGGATTCATCGCCGGCCGGCATGATCTGTTCCTTTTGCTGAAATGTAGTTGGCGAATACGTTAGCCTAGTGGCTCTGGAGCGCTGGCTGAGTGGTGAAGAGCGCCGGCCTGCTGGAGCACCGGTCTTCTGGAGCACTCCCTCCCTCGAGAGCTTTTGCTTTGATGCGATTTAAATTTTATTTTATTCTACCAAAATATATCTTTTCATAGCACATATTTGTTTTTGCACAGTAAAAATTTTACGACGAAAGTCGCATCTGAAAATATGGAGAAATACAAAAATCAGTTCAAAAATCACAAAGGTATTCTTGGCTGACGCCTAAAATAGCGCGGCCGTTGACTGCTAACACCTGGGTACTCTTGGCTGACGCCCATATTAACGCGGCCCATAAAGACTCAATAAAAAATTATGGCCACATTTTTTACCAATGCTTTTAACATGGCCAAAAAAAAAAACCAAAGTGTGCAAAACAGTTTGTTCCAATGTTTTAACATAGGCAAAACAGTTTGTTCCGCAAAACAGTTTGTTCCAATGTTTTAACATAGGCAAAACAGTTTGTTCCAATGTTTTAGCAAAAACAGTTTGTTCCAATGTTTTAACATAGGGAAAACAGTTTGTTCCACAAAACAGTTTGTTCCAATGTTTTAACATAGGGAAAACAGTTTGTTCCAATGTTTTAGCAAAACAGTTTGTTCCAATATTTTAACAAAACAGTTTGTTCCAATGTTTTAACACAGGCAAAACAGTTTGTTCCTAATTAATTAACCTATGCTCTAACATAGGCACAGCCAGCTTGAGACACAAATATCTCGAAAATTAATTTTCAATGTTGTAGGAACAAAACCATAACATATGTGTCCTTCTCTTTTTTTCCCCTCCCCTTTTTTGTTGGAAGGGGGGGGGGGGGGGGGGGGGGGGGGGGGGGGGGGGGGTTTGCTGCCTTCCTGGGGAGTGAGGGTAGAGTGGTTGGTGAGGTCGGTGGTGCGGGAGCTGATGAGGCTTGAGGGTGGTAGTGGGGTGAAGTCGGAGGCGAGGCTGAGCCCGGAGAGCTGCGTCTTTGCCGGGAACAGCGGCATCTTCATCGCCCGAATGCTTTGCGGCTTCCCACAACAGCCGCCCATCAGCCACTCTATCACTCTGCTAGCTTTGTTGAAAAATTGGATTTTTCTTGCTTTCTGATGGCTAAGGTGTATATTTTTCAATCCAATAAAATCACAATACAGGGCCCTAGTTTTAGGCCATAGAATAAAGTCGAAGCATAGGGTTCCAAATATATCAAAATAGAATAAATTCTAAAAAGGAAACTAATTTCTTATATATCGAACGTAGGTGGCCTCATCCTTGTTGGGAAGAAAGACGTAGACCAGGGGAATGCTGGCACTTCCGACAAGGACTACATGGATCGAGCACAGCAGCTTGAAGTTCTTGGGCACCTTCTTGAAAAATCTCTGGTGTGCCGATTTCCGCAAACTCCACCTAAAATAAAATGCCAAATAAAATACTTGCATGATGAAATGAACTGCCAGCAAGACCTATAGATTGTCAAGGCTTTTTGGCCGATGCGAGAGGTTCTGATTTGATCTAATCGCAGCAGGACTGCCCGGTCAGCCAGGTACCAAATGTTCCTAGAAACCGAGTTTTCCACAAACCGAGTTTTCCTAGAAACCGAGTTTTCCGCATACCGAGTTTTCCTTTTACCATAGCAAGCCAACATGCAAATATTCAAGCATAGCTGCGAAATTGATGCTGTTTGTTTTCATGCTCGCATGAAAAATGTTGATCATTGCCGATTCATTGTCATGAACAGTCATATGAGTTGGTTGAGAATCGCATGATAATAAACCAATGTTGAGTCTGCTGCTTAAATTAACGCAATGCGGAGAATATTGTTTACTTCGGCTGGCTATTGGTCGGATAATTGCTTTGGGACTTGAGCAATTTATGAATGATTGCGCTCATCCGGCTACGACACTGCCTATTGCTGTTGAAACCAAGCCTTATAACAATCTGCTGTTCAGAACCCATGGAAACCCGATAAACTTATTGTTTCCTTTCATCGCTTCAGATATAGTAGAGGGGCTTCGCTCGCTTGAGAATTTGCGATTTTTCCTAGCTTTTATTTTGCTGTACTTAGCAATTTCCAGAATTGTTAGAGCCACGTTAGTAATAATTGAAGATAGTAAGTATGCCTAAGTAAAAATGTCTCAGGCCACAAGTATGGTGGATCATAATATTTTTGCGCGGCCGAAGGCCGCCTGCCGCGGAGGACAGGGCAGTCAGAGCTCCGGAGGCCGTAGGGCATGGGTGCGGAGGCCCCGGAGCGTAGCCTAGCATGCGAAGCATGCTAGGAAGCGTAGGGGCCGTAGCACCCATGCCCGGAGGCCGGAGGAGCTCTGGCGCCCTGCCCAAAGCGGCGGGGAGCCAAGGCCAGCTTAAGCAGTTACCCCATGTTGCCGTGTGGGAGAGGCGAGGGGGATGAGAACTGCGCAGAGGACAAGGGAAGACCTACACTCCACGGCAACGGGTAGGAGTCTGGAGGGAGTAGGGTGTAGGGCAGCGTAGCTTAGTGGTTAGAGCACTGTCGGCCTTAGACAGAGACAGTGGTTTGATCCCGCTCGCTTCCTGCCCCTTTTTCCTTCCCAGACTCAGACCCTGTGCCCCCGTCTTCGCCTTCTACATCAAGTTGCTACACAGCTGCGTCGCCTGTGGATGCATCATTGGAGCCTGTACCAGGGGGTGGTCAAGATGGCGACCCCCCCATGGTGGACCTGAAGCAGGAGGAAGCGATGCCGGAGGCCCATCGAAGTCCCTCGTGCAAGGTGCAGGGTCAGGCTACGAGAGCGCCTGCAGTACGAGCTGGTGACGGAGATGCCCTTGGCCAAGCCGCCCAGAGGGGAGAGGAGGCAAGGGAGCGGAACGGAACGTGCTGTCCCTGGGGAGCCTGTCACCGTGTGGGAGAGGCGAGGGGGATGAGAACTGCGCAGAGGACAAGGGAAGACCTACACTCCACGGCAACGGGTAGGAGTCTGGAGGGAGTAGGGTGTAGGGCAGCGTAGCTTAGTGGTTAGAGCACTGTCGGCCTTAGACAGAGACAGCGGTTCGATCCCGCTCGCTTCCTGCCCCTTTTTCCTTCCCAGACTCAGACCCTGCGCCCCCGTCTTCGCCTTCTACATCAAGTCGCTACACAGCTGCGTCGCCTGTGGATGCGTCACCCCATTTTTGCGTCCGTCTTTCCGCATATATATATACTAGTAATATAGGTCAGTGGCTGCGCTACGCGCGGCCACCTATTTAGTTAAAGTTATGTGGCCAGTAATATAACTAATATATATCCCTCGAGTATATTTACTTTCAGACAAAATAATTTTCAGTTAGGCACAATTTTAGGCACAATTTTAGGCACAATAATTTTAGGCACAAGAATTGTAGGCACAATGAGACCCATTACTGCATCGTGGCATTTCCAGCCACAACACAGCATAAAAGGCTCAAAGAACTTGAGGTGTTAACACTCAATGTTGATGCTCATCATTCGCATTTCATGGAATAAATGCTGTTGCAATCGTGCCTTGAAGTATCATCTCAATTACATCAGACTCCTAGGTAGGTCAAAAATCGAAAAATTGACATCAGTCAAATCATTTTTTTCAAATTGGGCTGGCGCGAGGGAGCAAAGTGAACCGTCAGCGCCCAGCCTCTCTTTTCGACCTGGGTGTACGTTTTGAGGGTTATTGCTAGATCTTGATTTTGATAAGGCTGCTGCTCATTACAGAAAGTTCCGATCGGTGTGATTTTTTTTCCATTGGAAAGAGCAACATCGAATTGACTATAGTTTATCTTTTGACTTTTGCTTAAAACAATTTATTTTATTATGAAAAATGCAAAAAACCATTTGTCCGAACTCCTTCTCCTTCTCCTTCTCCTTCTTCTCCGCATCTATTCAATGGACGATAGTAGGTATTCATTTCTTCCCCCACTCCTCCACCCTCCCGGGTCCCTGGGCTTTATTTATTTATGTATTCTTAAGTCTTCAGTGAAATAAAGGAGCCATATGCACAAGTGGTGTAGTCTTGTAAGCGATTGGACAGCTGGATCAAACTGGTAGGTTCAAATCCTACTCAAGGATTCGTTTCTATTTTTGTTTTTTTAAATTTGAGAAAACAACTGGTACTATCGGCAGGTCAAAAGTAAAGCTCTTTTCTCCAAAAATCGATTGCCCTGAGTCTAAATCAAGAAAATTTCTCAAAAATATGTTAGTCTGCCAATAAATATGCAATGAATTTTTTATTTTCAAATTTTTTTTTCTTCATTATTTTTCATTTACTATTTTTTATTTATTCAATAAAATTTAAAAACCAACCATATAAAATTTGTATTTATACATTTTATATACTATATTAAAAGTGGAAGAAATATAAGGTACCATCGGCAGGCCAAAAGTGGGTCTCTTTTCTCCAAAATTTGCAATTGCCTCGAGTAAAAAGTCAAGGAAATACAATTTCTACTAGTGGAATCTGCTGTGTCATCTGCATTTTGTTTTTGGGCATGCATGGAAAGAGACACTGAACTGCGCGCCAAAAACAAAATGCAACTGTCCAAGCAGCAGATTCCACTAGTAGAAATTGTATTTCCTTGACTTTTTACTCGAGGCAATTGCAAATTTTGGAGAAAAAAGACCCACTTTTGGCCTGCCGATGGTACCTTATATATTTTACAAAAAAAACATTGAAAATTAAGCATTGGATTTAAAGCAGAATTGTTGTAGCTTTGATTTAAAAAAAAGTCCGACAGCAAAAGTTACAAAATGAAGGAGCTATGAAGTTTCAAAGTCAAAAAATGTCCAAAAATGGCAAAAATCGCCACATTTTCAATTATTTCACAATTTAAAATTTTTCCATGCATGGAGCAACCCAAAAAATATTGAATAACTCGTCAAAAGCCAAACGTAGAGCTATCATATGCCAAGATAACTAAAGAATCCAGGTGGCGCTGATACCCCTCCCAAAATGGCATCACGCATATTATATTGGGCTGGCGCGAATGGAGCTTTAGCGAAGTGTCAGCGCCCAGCCCCTCTTTTCGACCCAGGTGTACGTTTTTGGGGCTATTGCTAGATCTTAAAATTGATAAGGGTCCTGCTCCTCACAGAAGAATCCAATCGATATTATTCTTCTTGCATTGGAAAGAGCATCATCCAATTGACCAAAACTCGCGAAAAATCGCCAAAAAGTTGCAGCAATCATTAAAAAATCTTGTAAAACCATTTGTCTGAACTCCTCCTCCTCCTCCTCCTCCTCCTCCTCCTCCTCCTCCTCCTCCTCTTTCTTCTTCTCCGCATCTATTCAATGGACGATAGTAGGTATTTAATCGGCCTGTACTAAAGGCATCAATCGGCAAGGTCCAATGGTAATTACATGTAATTAGTATAGGTTAATTATGTAGAGTGAGACATGCGGCTGAGTGGTCAAGTGGCTTGTTCGTCTGACTTGGACAAGTGAGGGCTAGGTTCGGACCTAATTCTATGCAAAACTTTTTGCTTTTTATATACAAAAGTGGATAAAACATGTGGTACCATCAGCAAGCAAAAATTATTTTTTTCCTCATAAATTATTTTTTAGCAAACTTTTTATTTTTTATTTTAAACCATAATTCAATTATTAATTTGCTTATTATTAATCAATTCAATTAATAATTTCAATATACAATTTGTTTTTATACATTATATACTATATTAAAAGTGGAAGAAATATCTGGTACCATCGGCAAGCCAAATGTGGCTCTCTTTTCTCTAAAAATTGCAATTGCCTCGAGTAAAAAGTCAAAGAAATACATCTACTACTAGTGGAATCTGCTGAGCCACCTGCATTTTGTTTCAGCGTGCATTGGAAAGAGCCTCTGAACTGCGCGCTGAAACAAAATGCAATCGTCTTTGAAGCAGATTCCACTAGTAGTAGATGTATTTCTTTGACTTTTTACTCGAGGCAATTGCAATTTTTAGAGAAAAGAGAGCCACATTTGGCTTGCCGATGGTACCAGATATAAGATATATATATATCAGTGATGTACCAGGAAATGAAAAATGGCTTAATGCCAAAAATAGGAATAACGAATATTCCTGAAATTGGCTCCAGGATAACATGCAAAATAATGTCAAATTACCGTTATCGGTAACTTACTCGTTATTTTTTACATTATTTAATACGTTATGAATGCTTATTTTGTCGATAACAATAGACGTTATTTGCAAATAAGTTATCAAATAAAGGAAATAATATTTATTTAGGCATAGGGAGACTCCCCTTCCCTATGTTGAAGCATAGGGAGCCCCCCAATCCCTATGTTGAAGCATAGGGAGCCTCCACGTCCCTATGTTATAGCATAGGGAGCTCAATACCCAGACTTTTAATGTTTCAAATAGACTCCACCGCTTGCTATGCTATAACATAGGAAGCTCAGTACCCAGTTTCCTAATGTTTCAAAGGCCTACCCCCCTCCCTATGTTATACATAGTTATTTATTATTATTATTTTTTAGTTATTATTATTATTTTTATTATTATTATAAGCAAATTGTTAATTGATATTATTTACTGGGAGGTAGAGTTCATACCTGGGCGGTGTGGATGCTGTCTCCCTCGCGTGGCTCCATCAGGCGGACGAAGTTGGTGTAGAATCCAAGGTTGAGCACCACCTCCGTGCTCCCCCGCACCCAGCGCCACAGCTCCTTGTGCTCCCGGAACAGCCAGGCCAGGTTTTGCACTGCAAACTCTCATAGGTCTTGAAGTTATTCCGAATTATTTTTGAAAGGGGACACTCCGATTCGATTTAGAATTTGGCGTGACAGGAAATTATAACTCCAGAAAGAAACGGTTTGAACAGATGGAATTGCATGTGAACCTCGGCTTTCCTGAAGGAAAGTGTGGTAGTTGTTGAAGCCCAGCTTCTGCCCGGCCTCCAGATCGACGGAGAAGGCATTGTTTGTGTCTTTGGCTCTGAAGAAGCGTCATTTTTTTGCTTTCTGGACCTCTGATAGGATGAGATGTGGGGGATGACCTTATGAGGACGTCGTTGAGGAGACCGATGATCCCCTTTAGCCCCTCCTCCAGGTCAGGGACGTCTGCCCAGCTGCGGGCCTCCACAGGGGGCTCCAGAGGCGGGGGGTTGACGTCGGGGAGGAGGAGGATGCGGGGGGCGGAGGCAACGCGGCGCTGCCTGGCCTGCTCACGGGGGCCCGGCGTAGGGTGAACTTCCCATCCACAGCCTCTCTCGCTTTGGTTCATCTCGTCTCAGCGCTCTCTTTCTCACCTGATTGTAGCTTCTACAAACTTGACAGAACCCACTGTTGCATTGACATCATTTATCTAGTCTCCTAAGCATATTGATTGAGAATACTAAAAGGGGGCTTTGAACTTTCTCTGAAACCTAAGCATTGAAGATAATGACTTATGAAGCAAAAATGGGGCGATTCTATGTTGGTGTGTGC
Source organism: Ptycholaimellus sp. GST1_10 (assembly GCA_030248095.1). Classification (NCBI taxonomy): domain Eukaryota; kingdom Metazoa; phylum Nematoda; class Chromadorea; order Chromadorida; family Chromadoridae; genus Ptycholaimellus; species Ptycholaimellus sp. GST1_10. The sequence goes on along the minus strand of JASANA010012060.1, from coordinate 891 downwards.
CGGAGAGTGGACAAGCTGGTGGTGTGCAAAGGAAGGCTTGGATTTTGGGGGAGACAGGGGAATGAAAGCGCGAATGTGGGAGAGCTCCACACCCTCTCCCCCACCCCCATTGCCAGATGTAGGCGGGACAAAAGGGGGACTGTGGGCATGTCGGCCTTTCCCCTGCCAGTCAGTTTTGGTTCCCTTGCATCTTCTAATGGCAGCAAAAGTGGCCTTGCCTCTCTTTATTTATCTCATATTTGGTACCACAGGCTTGCCAAATGCCAAATAGAAGGAAGGAGGAACTGAGTGAGAGGACCTGAGTGAGGCATTCCCCACTATTCCTCCCTCTCCATTCCTACACCCTCCTCCCTCACTCCCCGCTCCCCAAATGATAATTTTTGCATTCTTTTTTGTGGCCTATTGACACTTAATGGGATGAGAAGAGGAGATCAGAAATATTATCTAAAAAACACCTAAAAATTACACACTCCATCATATCCCATTGCTGTCAGACAGGCGAAGAGCGCATATTAGTACTGGCCGAAAAATGAGTCATCCCAGCTGGTGTGATAGGAGCGGGAGGGTGTAAAAATCAGTCAATGAAATCCTTATCATGCTGGTAGACAAGAAAATGCTCAATTTGGGTAATCATTTGAGGCTTGAATTAGACAATGATGAATGGAGAAGGCGAGGAATGGAGCAGAGCGGAAGGTGAGGAGTTCCCAGAGCTGTTCCTGGAGGCAGAGGAGGAGGCGGAGCAGCCCAGTCGTAACTCGTACTGCCAGAGTTGCTACTGCCCTTGCCAGCAATGCTGCTGTCCGCGCCAGCAGTCCTCAAAGGTCCCTTTCATGAGTGCTTCCCTGATCCCTTTCTTCATTGAATGTGACTGATGCTTGTCAGGAGGTGCAG